>OVAP01003957.1:0-11385 GCA_900406295.1 Aurinia saxatilis | reverse complement strand
GGGGGGGGGGGGGGGGGGGGGGCTAGTTGGACCCATATGAAGATAGGCTGCCTACGTACCCAATGAAGAGATCAAGCCGAGCCCGTAGTTCATGTTCAACGTATAAGATACGAGCTGATGGTTTTGTTTTGTTTTTTTTTTTGTTTTTTTTTTGTTTTTTTTTTGTTTTTTTTTATTTTTTTTGTTTTTTGCAAAGAGTTGTACTAATGATAGTACTTTTTAAGGTGTCGAGCATTCCAGGATCGCGGAATGATACTTCCGTCCATTGCGATGAGTTCATAGACGGCAGGCTTAATGACATTAGTAACGCGATAAGGACCTTCCCAATGTGCGCCAAGTTTGCATGCGTTTGGTTCCGCTGTGTTATGGAAAAATTCACGTAAAACCAGCTCACCTTCGTGAAACGCCGGGGCGGACATGGGAGTTGTAGTACCGAGCCGCCTTTTGCTGATAATTCTGGAGGCGGACAAGAGCCCGTTCTCTTCTCTCATCGAGGAATTCAAGTTGATCGAGTTGCATAACGTTGTTGAGTTCTTCATCTCTCTGAGAGAATTGTTGGCAAAGTCAAAGAAACTCCATCTCTGCTGGAACGATGCATTCAGAACCGTATACGAGGGCGAAGGGAGTTTCGCATGTAGGACGCCGCTTAGTTATCTGATTCGACCAAAGAACACCATCTAGCTCCTCGCCCATTTTCCCTTCTTGGCATCGAGCCTTTTCTTTAACCCATCAACGATCGTTTTGTTGATTGCCTCGGCTTGGCCATTGTCTTGTGGGTAACGCGGGGTGGACTTTGTGAGATGGATCTTCCACTTCTAACAAAAACCTTCGAACCGGGCCGAGATGAACTGCGATCCATTATCGGTAACAATCTCGCAAGGTATCCCATGCATACAGATCATAAACTTCCAGACAAAGTGTTCCACTTGAGCATCTTTGATACTGGCGTAGGACTCAGCCTCGACCCACTTTGAGAAATAATCAGTCAGGACGAGTAGGAGTTTCTTAGTTTTAGAATTAGTCATAGGACCAACGATATCAAGTGACCAACGCACGAAGGGATAAGGTGATGAGACCGACGACAATAGCTCAGCTGGCTGATAGAGCATCGGGGCATGTCTTTGACACTTTTCACACTTAGTGGCATATTGTTCGCAGTCCTTGAGCATCGTTGGCCAGAAGAAACAGTGGGTCTTTATTCTCAGTGCTAACCTTCGACGACCGGAGTGATTACCGCAAGACCTATTGTGTACTTCCTGCATGACACGACGAGCTTCTTCTCCTTCGACGCACCGGAGTAGTGGTCCTGAGGTTGCCCACTTATAGAGTTGCCCTTCGACGATCGAGTATATGGCGGCTTGAGCCTTAAGTTTGCGAGTTGCCCATCTGTCAGTCGGGGAGACTCCATCCATGATAAAGTCTTTAAGTCTGGATATCCAATGTGTATCACACCCATATTGGGTTGAGTCTGCGTCAGTTTGGTCGAGGTCCATTGGGACATGCATGGGGTTGTCCTCCTTGGAAGGAGGGTTGACTGATGCGACGTGAGTTGTGGCCAATATGCTTGAAGTCTCGATGAGTTCCACATGAATGACTCGACGAAAGTCAGAGGCTGAAGCCTAGCCTAGTGCTGTTAGGGCGTCGGTTGAGGAGTTTTCGGAGCGCGGGATCCGGGTCAAGGTGAACTCGTCGAAATCTGACGCGAGGGTCCAAACGATGGCCAGATAAGCTTTCATTCGATCGTCGCGGGCCGAATAATCTCCATGAAACTGATTGACAACGAGCTGGGAGTCGCAAAAAGCATGAAGTCTTTTAATTTCAATTCAACGGGCTAATCGTAGTCCTACAATGAGGGCTTCGTATTCGGACTCATTGGTGGAGGCTTCAAAATTCAGGCGGAAGGATTGCTCGATGAGTTCTCCGTTTGGTGCGGTGAGATAAATCCTGATCCCTGAGCCATGCTTGGAAGATGATTCATCGGAATGTATGGTCCAAGTGGGGCGTCGTCCCTGGGCCTCAGGCTGCTTGATTGACTCCATTGTTACCTCAGCGGAGTTCTTAGACACGGAAGATGCCGAGGGGGCACCTGGGTTGGTCACCGAGACGCTCCGTGCGTTGGGTGCCTGGGATTCGACTACTAAGGGCGAGGACGTATCTGTATCCACTTCTTCAGCAAAATCAACCAAGACGAAGTCAACTTGTGCTTTTGTTGCGGTTTGCGGTCCGTACTCTATATCGTACTCGCTGAGTTCGATGGCCCATTTAGCAAGACGAACAGACTGACTCAGACTATGAAGAATTGCGCGTAATGGATATGCGCTGAGCAACACGATCGTATGGGATTGGAAATAGGGTCGCAGTTTTGTGCCGAGATGACTACTGCGAGAGCTAGTTTCTCCACCATTGGATAGCATGTCTGAGCGCCAGTTAAGGACTGGCTGAGGTAGAAAACCGCTCGCCGCTTGTTGTCTTCTTCTCTGATCAGTGCGCTGCTGAATGCGGTTACTGAAACGGCGATGTACATGAATAGAGGTTCTCCATCCACTGGTTTCGACAGGACAGGTGGAGTCTTGAGATATTCCTTCAGCTGCTGGAAGGCGGTTTCGCATTGGTCAGTCCATTCTATCAGCTTTCTATCACGAAGAGTTCTATAAAAAGGTAGACACTTATCTGTGGAGTGCGCGATGAATCGGTTGAGAGGTTCTACACGTCCCTTGAGTCGCTGGATATGCTTCACTTTCGTAGGTGATTTCATGGACTCGATGGACTCGATCTGCTTGGGATTTGCCTCTATCCCACGCTTGATGACTAAATAGCCAAGGAATACTCCTGACTCTACCCCAAATCAACATTTGGTTGGATTGAGCTTCATGTTGTAAGCGTTGAGTTCCTGGAAGCATTCGGCCAGGTGAATGACATAGTCATTGGCCTTCAGAGAATTAACTAGCATATCGTCAATATAAACTTCCATGGTCTTGCCGAGCTAATTTGTGAACATCTTGTTGACAAGGCGCTGATACGTGGCTCCAGCGTTCTTAAGTCCAAACGGCATGACTTTGCAGCAGTAAGTGCCTCAATCTATGATGAAAGTTTTCTTCTCGTGATCATCGGGGATGCATGAATATCTGATTATAACTTAAGAATGTGTCCATGAAACCGAGGAGCTCATTGCCAGCAGTAGCTTCGACGAGTCGATCGATATGAGGACGCGGGAAACTATCCTCGGTGAAGTCCATGCATACTCACCACTTCCCATTCTTCTTTTTGACGACCACCGGGTTGGCAATCCAGTCTAGGAATTTGGACTCCATTATGGATCCAACCTTTAGTAGGCGATGGATTTCGGCGTTGACCGCTGCTGCTCGTTCATCGCCTAGCCTACGCCTTTTCTGCTTGATCGGTTTGAAAGAAGGGTCGACGTTTAATTCGTGACATGCCATCTCCATGCTTATGCCATGCATATCTTTGGCCGTCCAGGCACACGTGCTAACATTCTGCTTGAGTAGTTCGATGATCTTTGACCGTAGTGGCTCCTGGAGTCCGCTTCCAATCTCTACGCAACGTTCCGGGTGTCTGTCATCAATTGATACAGATATTACGGAGTCCCCGCTCGTGAGTCTATCGGGAGACTCCGTGATCTGTAATTGCTATAAGACGATTGACAGCTGTTTGTCCTCGCCGTGATCTGCCCGGCTCCTTTTCACTTCGTCTAGAGGCTTCGGGTCGGTAACTGGCGATCAAAGCTTGTGCTCGGCCAGTAGGCAGACTCTTGATTCCCGCTGGCTTCTGCAAATTGTTCCAATTCCCATCGGTGTTAGGAAATTCACACACAAATGATAAAGAGAGGGGACGGCTTTCATTGCATTTAGCCACGGTGTGCCGAGAATGACATTGTATATGGCGGGATGGTCAGCGACGGAAAAGTCCACAATCCTGGTCATGCCTAATGCCTGAACTGGAAGCCTGATCGTTCCTAGCGTCATTGTCGTCTCACCTGAGAAACCTTGTTAATAGCTTCGGACTTAGAGTAACATCGGTGAGAGGAATGTTCATACGTCGAAGGGTTTCTCGGAACATGACATCAACCGTGCTCCATGTGTCGATGAGAATCTGAGCGACCTCGAAATCGTTGATTATGAGTTCAATCACTAGGGGGTCATTATGAGGGTGAACAATCCCCTTCGCATCTCTGGCTTCGAAGGATGTCGTGATCGGATTCGGGAAACGGAGTCAGCCTGTCGCTGGAAGGCCTTGATGGATGACACAGTGTCGAAGCAATACTGTGATCCTCCCATGATCATATTAATCCGAGGGCGAGGACCTCAATGCTGGTTTTCATCATTGACTCTGTCTCGCTTAGAGGGGTCATTCGGATGTGGAGCTGGTCGGGGGTCACCTTTCTTTGGTCCTGGAAAATCCTTCACGCTGAAATCTCCTAGTTTCCCCTCGGCCAAGCACTTAGCCAGGAGAGCTCCCATAACCTTGCAGTTTGCGGTGATGTGCCCTTTGTTCTGGTGATGATCGCAGAAAGCGTTTTCATCGTAGGCGTTTTGAAGAAGCCACTGGTTGGAACGACCTCGTCCTCGTCCTCCAGTTCGGCCTCCACCTCAACCTCGACCTCGGCCGAGACCCCTCTTGGGTGCGTCCTCGACATAGTTACACTCGTCGTCCTCTGGATAGTCCACGACACTGTTGACTTCGGCTTTGGGATCAAGGATTTGTTCTCCGTTAGGATCGAGGGTCCTGTCCTCGGCTTCCTTGTTAACCTCGTCTTCTGTGTTCCGAACTGGTTCTCGTGCAGCAACTGTCCTGATAGGCGTCGAAGTTCATCGTCTTGGTGGAGGAGGAGGAAGACGAGTGGGATCCTGGATCCTTAAAAATTTAGGAAGGCGTCTGGAAACCCTCTCCATAGAAATTGAGCGCACTCCGAGCGTTTGTCGGGACTTGTCTGGGAGGCTTCCTTGTAGCAGCTAGTTGGGTGGAGATTGTGCTCAGCTGATTGAGGATGCCGAGATTAGTTATTTCCTTTTGCGCGGCTTTCTGAGCGAGGTTGGCGATTGTGGCCGCAACAGCTTCCGGATTCATCTCGGTGCGGGTCACTCCTTGGTCGTCGATTACGGTTCGCATGACGGTGAAGGGTTAAGCTGTTTCTGGCTGCTGCTGTCCTCCGGGGGTTTGTTGCTCGTCTGACATTGACTTTGCTAAGGGCTTAGTTTGTGAGAAAGTCTTCGGGTCCCCACAGTCGGCGCCAAATTATGTGGGTAAAAAACTCACACAATCAATATTTGTTCGAGATTCTTTGAGGGGTCACGAACAACTTGATTCAATCACAAACCAAAGAATCAACGAAGAGCTTTATTGATTATTTAGTAGAGAGAAAAGTCTTTCTTAGCACAAGCTTTAGGGTTCTTAGGCTACAAAGAGATGATATACACAAGTTCGACCTAGAAGGATATATATACTAGATTTTGCCGACTTAAAGATATATTCAATCTTCCAGGTCTTCTCATACTTTCCATTCTCTTCGCCTTTCCTTTTCTTCAATGTCGGTCTCGCCTTCATCGTATGGTCGGGCCTCGGCCTTAAGTATGTGGGCCTTCGTCATTTCAAACTGACTTCGCTCCTGAGCCTAGATGATGGCTTCGCCTTCATCCCCATATGATCACTTCGCCATTTGAAGTATATCATAACATCGCACTTGAAGTATCATGCGACGACGAGGTCATATGACTTCGCGCTTAACAGCTCCTATAATAACGAGGTCACCCAGTTAACGACCTTGCTGTTCAGTATAAGCATAACAACAAAGTCACGATAGCAGCCTTTCATGATGGCGAGGCCCAAGGTAAGGTTCCTTATGACCTCGCGGCTAAGTTCGTTCCAAATGCTAAGTCACTCCTGAGTTGACCGTTGACTCATACGTTTCACCTGTGTGGGATATTTGACCCCCACACAAGTGTCGATCAACACCAGACGAATATTCCTTAAATCTCAAAATGAAGATTTATACCAATTCTTATATGTTAATTTCCTAATTCTAAAATCCGTCCAGACCCCTATAAATACTTTTATACGACCATTGTTTAGGCTTATGCATTAATTTCTGATGGAGATTTAGTTTTCACCCAAAATATGTCCTGCAAACGCACAGGTCTCACAATAGTAGTTAGGGGTCAAATCCACAAGGAGTAAAGTGTACGCAGTAGGACGTCCAAGTTCACTCGAGCTAAGCAACAAAATGAAGTGGTTTGTGGTTTGGGTCGATCGACAGTGTGAACTGGTCGATCGATTCGAACACTTTTCGGTCGATTGCAGATTATGCGGTCGATCGATCAAGACCTGAAAATGCTAAAAATAAATGAAACGTGATAAAATTCAATAATAAAAAGCGTTAGGAAGTCAGGCAATGCATCAGAGGATCGCAGTTTGAATTATTCAGGGTAGTAACTAGTGTAAATCCTAGTCTAGGCTATATAGTTGAAATCACTATTAACTAACTATCCTTATGGTCAGACTTAGCCAGTCTAGTTCAATTGGTATCCGAGTTAACTCTAACATATATCTTTTCAGAAAGAGAACCTATGGGCTGATCAACCAATTAATTTAGGCATTAAGTTTAGAAAATCGAATTCTACTAAACTATAAATAGTAAAACTTTCACTATCAAGTTCTGGATCTCTTACTCTAAGTGGTGTATTAGTAGCAGGTTTATCATATGATTATATTAAGATCTGATATGAAAGTAAGCATATAAACTAATCATTACACAGCCCTATTGCCTATCTACCAAACCATGATTCTTCCTACCAAAACCATATTCCTAACTAAAAGACTACTCAAACATAGTAAGAGCAAACATGATGACAATGAAAATTGCTTATTATAAGAAAGGGTTTAGAATATCTTCTCTTGAATGCGAGATTTCAAACTTCGTTCTTGAAGCAATGATCAAAGCAACAATAAAACGAAGAAACAAGATAAGAAACTGAAAACTATTTAGCCTGGATGCCTTGAAGCTTTTTGAGTGTTTGTGATCATTCTCTCTGACTTCAGTCGTCTGTATTTATAGGGGAGAGGGTCGAGTTGTTGGTATAAATAGATCAGGAAGAGGATTTGGATAGGAATCCAAATATTTGTGATTATCCAATCTCAATCGATCGGTCGCCATTATTTTAATCGATCAGTGGATATCTGAAACGCGTTTTCTGAAGATTCAGCATCTTCAGTGATTATCTCCAACATATAATGATAACTCCCCAAATACAACGGTCTTTATCTGAATTTGTTCTCGAAGGTTCCTTGAGATAATGGGCTTTGATCGATCAGTGGGCCTCTGGTCCGATCGATTGGGCCTTCATTTCATGCGAGCTTCTGGATACACCTTCAATGATTTGGGCTTAACTCCTTACTCCTGAGGGCTAATGACTTGATTCAAAGCTCATGTGACAGCTAACCCACGTGGCTTGATTTTCCTAACTTACTTCAATCCAAAATAAATATCTTCTTCATCTGGGCCTGGACTTCTGATGTTGATTTGTTGGACTTGGTAGAAAATGCTCATTTGTGACCTAAAATGCATTATTTTCACAAAAACACTTTGCAAACATAGAAATGTGAAATCCAGTGGTTTAGGTTTCAAATCAAATATTTTCTTTGTTAAGAACACTAAAAATTCCTATAGAAAAACGGTAACATATCATCCCTATCAATTTCTTTACAGAGAATTTGTAAGGGAGAGAAGTATCCTTTGAACCCTTTTTCATCTTTTCTCTTTGATAATTTATGATCTTTTCAATTAATTGCTTGATATTTTGCTTAGCCATGTCTGAGTTAATCTCTTGTTAGGCTTAGGGTTTCTAGGGTTTAGATGAAGAATTGATAGCCATATGATGAATTTAGGTGGAACCTTTAATTCTTCCTCTAGATTAAGTTTAATGCTATTTTGCCTCCAAAAGCTCCAAAAGTCTCCAAAATCTTGCAATAACCTGTAACTATTAATAAAGACTCCAAAAACACATAAAAGACTCGATAAAACACTTTATATCGACTCCCTAAAACTTAGCCTTTGCCTGCCCCAAGTAAACTTAGAAAAAAAGTTGTAAAAGAGGTTTGAAAACAAATGAAATCACCTTCCCGTTATGCCCTGCACTGCTTAGTCATCTCGTAAGCCACAATTTACAGAACTAGTCCAAACCAAACCACCATGTACTTCTCCTTAGACTTCCTTAGCAATTCGAATTAAAACCCACGGCCTAGCTACGAAGTTGATGCCATTATCATAGCTTGTCTCTTCTTTTGATCCCAGTGCTTTTGAAAATTCTATACTCATTTCTCATACAATGCTTGACAAACCCACACTTGAACAGATATATCCCTTACTCTCCCTAGACTTGAACAGATATATCCCTTACCCATAATTGTGGATCATTGGGAGTTTTAGTCTCTAACCTATAGCTTCATCCCTTTAAAATATAGGTACATCATCGAAAAAGTCATTTCCTATGCGACTACCCTAGTATTTTACCTAATTCAATTGTAACTATATTGTATAATAACTTTTTCAAAAGGGAGAGTAAGAAATGCTTTCTCGTACTTGTTGAATCTGGCAAACATGAATGGAAAAATCAAATCCTAGAACATTGATCACATTGAAGAGGTACAATAAGCTCAAACAGTTCGGATCTTTGTAACTAGACATGAATGTCTTTGTACTACTAACTGACCTTAGTATTTTTCATTAGTCTGATCTGAAATTACTTCTGCAAATATGGTCACTAAGAAGAAGAAGTTAATGCAATAAACCAAAGCAAAAAATCATAGTTCAAAAATTGACTCAAGAAAACGACTCGATAAAAACTAAAAAATTGAAAAATTATCACAATAAATCAAGACAAAGAAAAATATATCAGTATTTCTCTCTCCTAGACTTGAACAACACTTTCCCAGTGCGTAAAAATCTCGAGGCGAGAAAATAAAAAAATATTAATCGAATGGGCAAAAAATCAGAAACACTTACCTTGTTCTTGTGTCGGGTGTCGATCGACACCTATTCATATCGTTCGACACTAAAGGGGTGTCGGACGACACAAAAAAGCACTGGCCACTAAATCTGATTTATTTGAAATAACTGTTTTTCTTTATTTTGTTCTTTATAAAACCGTAATAAATATATATATATATATATATATATATATGTAATATTGAAAATCGTGAAAATAATTTTATAAATAGTAGAAAACCTGACAAATTATAAAATTAAAATTAAACTTTTTCGAAAAACATAAGTATTTTCTAAAAAATCAAAAACACTAAAAAAATTAAAATAATAGGATACGTAGTAGAAAACTCACAAGTGGGTTGCCACCCACCAAACGCTTAATTTTTAGTCATTAGCCTGACTATTGTTTGGATGGTGACTTAAGGTGGATCATATGTGAACCTTTGATGTGTTCTCTTGGCAGCTAGCACGTATCCTTTGATTCGCCAAGAGGAAATATCAGTAAAAAGTGCCATTGTACTTTGCAGCTTCTCTTTGATGATATTTTCGTCTTTGTCCCTTAACTCCATTGGAACGATGATGCATATCTTAGCATAAGATTTTGGGATCCTTTTATTCTTTGCCTTAGTTGGTCTGTTGATCGAAGAACTGTCCTTGAGGATCTTGTAGGCTTCCTTTATAGCATCTTTAAGAACTGATATCTGCATTTCGTCATGTATAATAGATTTGCAGTTGGTCCCGTTGTTCGGATGAAAAGAATAAAATGTCTTCTAGTTGATCTTTGAGAAGGAGACACGTTTGTTTGGAAAGTCCATTACTGCTCAACCAGTCGCAAGGAATGACGAACCAAGGATCAATGGCATATTCATGTCCTTGTTCATGTCCATGATATAGAAGTCAGCTGGTACGAAATAATATTCAATTCGAAGCATCACATCGGAAGCAAAACCCTTAGCAATTGCTGGTGAAGAATCTGCTTAAGATGTGGATGTTTTTGGAATTTGTGAGCATGAGATTCCAAGTTCTTGTGCAACTGCATGTGACATAACATTGCAAGTAGCCCCAGTATCACAAAAGGAATTCTTCATCTCCATACCTTTGATCGAACAATCGAAGACAAATCGTCTGAGAATCTGCATCTTGTCTACCTTCTTCAATGTTGTTGGAAAAGGCTCTTCTTTAGCAATTTTCATGAGACTTGTGTTGATTGCATTAACCTCTTTAAGGACTGTCCGAACGCTTTCTTTAACATTGTTACTAGTGACACTCAGCTGCTTGATGAAGCCCTTAATGACTGGTGAATTCTTGATGAACCCATAAGAAGGAGATTCTGTAATTACTTTTCTCAAAATGGCTTGTCATTTATCTTCGATTTCCTTCTCTATCTCCTTCTTGGACTTCTTAAGCAGCTTCGGATAAGGAACATTCGGCTTGTAAACTCGTTCAGTGGTTGGAACAGTTGAATTTTTTGCTCTTGAAACATTTGAGGTTGATGGTGTGTCATACTTGGTTGATGTGGTCGCATTGGGGGCTGAATCTGCATCCTTGGCATCCAAAACAGCTTTGTCTGGCGAGGGGTGTCGTTCGACACCTGCGCGTATCGAGACATTCTCTTATTCTCTTCTCGACACAGGTCCGTCATGAGCGTCGACCCTCCGGAGTGTCGAACGATACCCACAATGGCGTCGATCGATAATGCTTCGTGCAGTCTTCAAAATCACGTTTTTCTCATAATCTTTCACTAAATCGAGCTCCTCTTGGGTCATACTCCTGTCAAGAACTGATTCCATCATTTCCCTGCTTGCTAGGCCGACCATATTTACGTATTGTTTAGGATTCGATTCAATATTTCCCGGAAGAAAACCTTCTTGTCTCCTCACCGATTCCGCGGTTTGAGCCACTTGAGTATCAAGCCTCTTGTCATGAGTGTTGAGAGCTTCAAAATTGTTATTCAAATCAGTGTACATTGCGTCAATCTTTCCATTAAAACCCAGTGTCATCTTTTGTTGTCCTTCAAGCAACCTTTCGAACATCGACTGAACCTTGAGAAATTCTGATGACTTCGGTGGCGGAGATTGATAAGATGAATTCCCATAAGTCTTAATGTAGCCACACTGATTTGAGTTGAAGTTCTTGTTAGGACCAAATTGATGATTAGAGCCTTGAAAGTTTCTACCAACAAAGTTGACATCTTCAATAGCTTCCTCTCCAATTGCATCGACACCAGCAAATTGCAATGTCTTCTTGTTGTTCCCTAACAAGAAGTTGTGCACCGAGTTTAACTTAGCTTGAAATTCGGCAATTTGTGACCCTTCTAGACTTCCCACTTGCTTCTGCTGATTAGACTAAATTGTGTCTAGCTTTCAAAGCCTTTCGCTATCCACAAC
>OVAP01003956.1:4643-15206 GCA_900406295.1 Aurinia saxatilis | reverse complement strand
AAAAAAAAAAAAAAAAAAGTGGATAAATTAATTTCCGCTGCTGATCTTCAAAACCTCTACAAAGATGGATCTTTACCAACCCTTGGGGATGTGATTATGTATCTATGGAATCAAGAGGTGGAGGTGAGCTTAAAAGATTATGGAGAAGAGTCATCTAGGCTTAAAAAAGATTGATATTGAATTCAGGAGTATCTTTGATGTTCGATCCAAGAAGCCACCTTTTCTGACTCCAACCTTGAAAAAAAGCAAGAAGGGAAAGGATTGGACCATGAAAAAGTCATGGAAGACATCCCTGAGATTCATCATGATAACACAGTCGAAACATTCAAGATAGNGATTCGTCATCATAACATAGTCGAAGAAAACGTTCAAGATAAGCTTTATTTGGAATCATCTACTAATGAAGATTTATCTTGTGAGTTCTGTTATATAGGCTTGGAAGGTTGTTTTGCTCTCAACTACAACACATCAGAAACTCGAACGAATGAAGGAAATGTCTCACTCGATCTATCAGAGATGCCAACCAATCGAATGGAGAACAACGAAGAACAATTTGAAGATATCCAAATTTCTTCTAATCTAGAACCCGTAGACGAGAGGTATCCCCCTTTCGATTGTGATTTCGAACCTAAAATTATGAGTTTCTCTTGTTGTAAAAACAGCAATGATTCCGAACTCGAAGAATCGAAACCCGAGCCTAAAGAAGAGCTTCATGACACTCTCACTAAACTTCGAGATGCTTTCAACAGAGAAATATATGATGATGCACCTATTGATATCTACGATGGAGATCCTGATTTCAACAAAAAACAGGGAGCATGCTCATATCCAAGTCACTGGAAAGGAATATTCATTAGAAATAATCGACGAAAAACAGATATTCTCTTACGAAACAACTTGGTTTTATTCCAACAAAGAATCGTCTTCTAGTTGTTTTGTCCTAGGTATTGAAACTGATCACGAGCCATGTCTGTCTGAAGATGAAATCCATAAGGTGTTTCGCAAAGAAATACATAAAAAATCAAAGACAACTTGAGCTTACACAACATGCCCACGTGATGAAAATGAACCCATAAAATTTTTTGATGGAGATCCCCACATTACAAGTTATGAAGTTAATTCTTCTCCTGGAAATTCATTAAAAAGTGGTATTGATTTTATATTTTTGACAAATGCTTTTGAATGTAATGAGAATTTAAATGTCAAAGATAATTTCAAGATGCATACCATGTTTGCCTTAAGTCTCTTTGCATAAACTTTTGTCCATTTTCTATGGGCAGCTGTGTATTTCTCTGCATGCTTGGCTTTTTACACGAATAGGCGTATACTTAGAGGTGCATTGTCTCAACCTTTTGATTCTTTCGATTAACATGGTGTCAAGAAGTCGAGCTAGCCGACTTTAAACAAAAGCGCTAAGTGGGAGGCAACCCACTGGTACGTCTTAGATTAAGTTTTATATTTAATATTTTTGTTCATGTCTAAGGAAATAGTATTCAAGGATTCAACCAAGAGGATGAAGAATCGATCGGTCGCCACAACAGCAACTGATCGATCGCCTGCAGTTCATAAGTTTCATTTCACTATCTTAATGGAAAGCCATAGGCCACTTATTCGAATCAAATAGTGATCCAAGAGAATGGTGTGTGCTTCAACACTAATCGAAAGAGAGTAAAAAATTAGGAGAATCACATTGTGATTCGATCGATTGATGACTGTATCGATCGATGAAGACTCAGAATGGTGAACACTTCCTCAATTCAACACGATAGATGATGATATACTGATTTTACAAGTTATGAAGTTAATTCTTCTCCTGGAAATTCCTTTAAAAGTGGTATTGATTTTATATTTTTGACAAATGCTTTTGAATCTAATGAGAATTTAAATGTCAAAGATAATTTCAAGATGCATACCATGTTTGCCTTAAGTCTCTTTGAAGAAACTTTTGTCCATTTTCTATGGGCAGCTGTGTATTTCTCTGCATGCTTGGCTTTTTACAAAAATAGGCGAATACTTAGAGGCGCATTGGCTCAACCTTTCGATTCTTTTGATTAACATGGTGTTAAGAAGTCGAGCTAGCCGACTTTAAACAAAAGCGTTGAGTGGGAGGCAACCCACTGGTACGTCTTAGATTAAGTTTTATATTTAATGTTTTTTGTTCATGTCTCAGGAAATAGGTTTCAAGGATTCAACCAAGAGGATGCAGAATCGATCGGTTGCCACAACAGCAACCGATCGATCGCCTGCAGTTCATAAGCTTCATTTCACTATCTCAATAGAAAGCCATAAGCCACTGATTCGAATCAACTAGTGATCCAAGAGAATGGTGTGTGCTTCAACACTAATCGAAAGAGAGTAAAAAATCAGGAGAATCACACCGTGATTCGATCGATTGATGACTGTATCGATCGATGAAGACTCATAATGGTGAACACTTCCTCAATTCAACACGATAGATGATGATATACTGATGTCGTCATGTACAAATCCTCTCCTATTCTCTGTAAAGTCCTTTAAATTCCAATAAGACAAAAACAGTAAATCAATACACTCGAAGACAACGAGGTAAAATCCATCTTCCATTTCTATTTCAATCCATTTCAATTCCCATTTTGCTCTCACAGTTTGTCAACATCGAGGAAAATGTTATTCAAGTCAAGGGGAAATTCCTCGTTATCTAACTTGTTTATTTCTTTTGACGCACTTTTACACCCATTTAAAAAAAACATTTATCGAGTCAAAAGTGTTTTATTGAGTCAACCCATGTCTTGAATAAGGACCTTACTCACAATTGGACTGCGGCCTAGTGACCATCTTTACAAGACTGCCCCGAGGCACTTGTTTCAGAAATTTCATATCCAAGCTTCCCAGCACATCTCGGTTTGCACGTACTTTAACAAATCAGATTTTTGACTCTATTATATTTGAACCTAAACCGGATTATAAATATTTCCTGCTGGAGGTGTTAAACTAGGAAAAACAAATCCATTCAGGACTTCTTATCCACTTTACCACTCTCTTGTTGATCCTGAATGGTCAACTTATTTTGAGTTGATACACACCCATAAACCTAACCTTTTTTCAAACCCCATGCAGTCTCTTTTCTTTTCTTGTCTTATATGTAGTATGTGTAAAACGGATGAAGAGATGAGACAAATGTAATTTTCCAATCAATCGTGAATACTGACGAAAATGGGCATGCACGATCTTAATCCATGCATGAAGATTCAAAGACAAGGTTTCAAGGCTGATTTCCCTTGTAATACTTCATCAAAATCAAGGTAAAATTTGTGCCTTGTTATATATGGTGCAAGCTTTCAAAAAAAAATGAAAAATAAAATTCAGAGCTTTATGATCCATATTTGTTTAGCAAAAAAGGCCAGGGAAATCAGGGATAAAAAATGAAGAAAGGTGGAAAACGTTTAAAGGAGTCCGTTGATATTCAAGAAGACTCTAGATTCCCTTAAAAGAATCTAAGTCTAGGGAAGGAACGAGCCAAGCTAAGGAGAGAGTGATTGGGAAACTGGGTCATCAAGCAGTCCGATCTCTCTTGCCTTTTTGCAAACATATTGCATTTTTATTGCGTACGGTAAACCCTAAACATACTAACCACACCTCTAAATATTTGCCTTCTCTCATTACACACCTAGCCTATTTTACCTAGTTGATAATTTCCAGGAAGAAAGCTCACGCAATATAAATGAATGTAGAGAGTTGGATTTCCGTACAGTTAGAGTATTTGCAGGTTGAGATTTATGTTGGACCAGTTGGGAGAGCTGTGGCGGGAGTATGAGACGAGAACTTTTGGCAGGATTGTCGAGATGACCATCACGAAGTTGCACCTCTAAGTTGTGATACAAGTAAATGAGTTTGTAACTTTTTAAACTTATTTTCCTTTCCTAGAATGTTGTTTGTTCGAGGATGAACAAAGCTAAGTCTAGGGATTTGATAGGGATGATATTTTACCGCTTTTCGATATACTTTTTTGGTGTTTTTAACGAAAAAACTATTTGATTTGAAACATAAACCACTGAATTTCATATTTCTCTATTGCAAAGTGTTTTTGTGAAAATAATGCATTTTAGGTCACAAATGGACATTTTCTACCAAGTCCAACAAATCAACATCAGAAGTCCATACCCAGATGAGGAAGATGCTTATTTTGGGATGAAGTGAGGAGTTGGGACGATCAATCCACCTGAGTTAGCCGTCACATGGGCTTGAAATCAAGTCATTAGCCCTCATGAGTAAGAAGTTAAGCCCAAATCATTGAAGGTGTATCCAGAAGCCCGCGTGAAATGAAGGCCCAATCGATCGGACCGGAGGCCCATCGATTGATCAAAGCCCATTATCTCAAAGAAGCTTCGAGAACGAATTCACATAAGGACCGTTGCATTCGGGGAGATGTCATGATATGTTGGAGATAATTACAGAAGATACTAAATCTTCAGAAGACGCATTTAAGATATCCACCAATCGATTAATATATTGGCGACCGATCGATCATGATGGGATAAACACAAATATTTAGATTTCTATCCAAATCATCTTCCTGATTTATCTCAGTGAACTATTCGACGCTCTCCCCTATAAATACAGACCACTGAAGCTAGAGAGAATCATCAGAAGACACTCAAAATCTTCCAGGAATATAGGCTAAATAGTTTCAGTTTCTTATTGTTTCTTCATTTTATTGTTGCTTTGATCATTGCTTCAAGGACGAAGTTTGTAATCTCTGCACTCCAGAGAAGCTATTCTAAACCCTTCTTTATAATAAGCAATTTTCATTGTCATCATGGTTACTCTTATTATGTATGAGTAGTCTTTTAGTTAGAAATAGGGTTTTGCTAGGAGGAATCATGGTTTGGTAGATAGGCAATAGGATTGTGTAATGAATAGTTTATAGGCTTAATTTCATATTAGATCTTAATGTAATCATAGGATAAACATGCTACTAATACACCACTTAGAGTAATAGATCCAGAACTTGATAGTGAAAGCTTTACTATTTACAGTTTAGTAGAATTTGATTTTCTGAACTTAATGCCTAGAGTAATTGGTTGATCAGCCCATAGGTTCTCTTTCTGAAAAGATATATGTTAGAGTTAACTCGGATACCAATTGAACTAGATTGGCTAAGCCTGACCATAATGATAGTCAGTTAAAAATGATTTTTACTATATAGCCTAAACTAGGATTTACATTAGTTACTACCCTGAATTATTCAAACTGTGATCCTCTGATGCATTGTATGACTTCATAATGCCTTTTATTATTGAATTTTCTCACGTTTCATTTATTTTTAACATTTTCCAGGCATTGATCGACCGACCGCATAATCTGCTATCGACCGAAAGGTGTTTCAATCGATCGAACAGTTCACACTGTCGATCGATCAAAACCACAAACCACCTCATTTTGTTGCTTAGCTCAAGTGAACTTGGACGTGCTACTGTGTACACTTTGCTCTCTGTGGATACGATCCTTAAGTACTACTACGAGACATGTGCGCTTGCATGAAATATTTTGTGGAAAACTAAATCACCATCAATTGTGTCTGAACCTTCAAGTATGTCGGTTTACGAAAGGCTTTGCTTGGTTCAAATGTGGTGGTCAACCCGTAGAGAAGTGTTGGACCGTTCAGATTGTCGAGAGTTTTGTTAGACTCACAGGATAGTCTGTGAGTCGTATGTGTTCGGATGGTTTACCTCGTTAAATACCTTAACAATGAAAACCACTAGGGAGAAAATCTTACCAAGGGAAAACGGGTGTAACCATGTTGATCTTTGTCGATCGTGTGATGAAAAGTTCATCGTGGATCTTTAGTTCTTGATGGAACTCGGTTGTTTTCCTTGCTAGGATCCACGGAAAGGAGATGGTACACAATCTAAGTCGTTTTGACTTGTCGTGATCGGAAGATAGTGTCGAGATCATGTTAGGCGACCCATGTGTGTTTCACGGGTCGCGAAAAGACCTCGACAGCATGAATGGCGACCCGTGCATGTTCACGGGTCGCGGGAAGACACTCGACATCACGAAAAGCGACCCGTTATGTCCACGGGGCGCGCGAAGAGTTTCGACATCACGAAAGGAGACCCGCGATGTCCACGGGTTGCGGTTCGTCTCGTGATGTTATGACAGGCGACCCGTGATGTCCACGGGTCGCGGTTCGTGTTGTCATGGTGACTCGTGGACGTTCGCTAAATCATGAGTCAAAGCTTTGTGTAGAATCGAACCCTCAATGGTCCGATTTCATGTTGTATGATCGAAAGACGAAGTCTTGTTGGGAAATGACTTCTCGATAGCTCAATTTCATGTTCATGTGATCGAAAGAACAAGTCTCGGAGTAAATTGAGGTCTCAAAAGGTTTTAGTTTGCGATAGGCGACCTGTGACGCTTCACGGGTCGCGGATCATGCAAGGCATGATGAAACGCGACCGGTAGGCGTCTCACTGGTTGCAGATCAAGTTGTCACGATGAAAGGCGACCCGTGAGAACTTCGCGGGTCGCGGATCAAGCCTCTTATGGTGTGGGGCGACCCGTGGACTGGTTTCGCTCTCCAAAAACAGTCTCGTGTGAAATCGAAGCTTTGTTTATCCAATTTCACATTTAAATGACCAAGTTATCGAAAGAATAAGTCTTCCGATAGTTACCGTAAAGGATGTTGGTTATGTCTTCCAGTAGTTACCGTAAAGGATGTTGGTTATGATTATACTATGGTCACGAGCGATCTATCCTTGTGATGCTTAAGTATTTGGATTGATACCAAGTCGTAGTTGATTTTCGTGTTTTGCGGAGAACACTTAACCATTTTATTCTGTCAATCTTCGGGGGTGAAATTCGACCCCACAAAAGTCAAGTCTATGTTTAGCTCATGTGAATTCACGTTTATGCTTATCCCTGGCAAAGGTGTCAATGTTTTCTTTCAAGAAGTTAATGAGCTCGGACCGCAATGGTTCTTGTAGCTTTTCTCTGATCTCGACGCAACTCTCTGGATGATTATCGTCGATGCACATTGGTACAACAGAATCGCAAGTTGCTGCATATCTTTCCTCGCGAGCCTCTGTGATCTGTAATTACTATAAGAGTTGAGAGAGCTGTTTCTCACAGTCGCGTGAGGCTATGGGTTTCTTGTTTTTATCGTCATTTGCTATATATGTTACAGGCTTTATGCGCTTATGTTCGGATAGTCTTGATTCCTCCTTGGGTTGGGAACCTAAGACAGAGGTGATAAGTGGATGGGATTGTCTTCATCTGGTGCAGCCAAGGCGTACCCTAAATTAGATTGTAAACCGATGGGTGGTCGGCCACCGAGAAGTTAACAATCTTGGTGACTCCGCTGGCCGTGACTGGAAGCTTGATAATGTCGAGAGTCATGGTCATTTTGCCGGAAAAACCTGTGAGGGGCTTTGGTGCTGCTACAATCTCGGACAGTCCCCACGTTTGTTTTCCTCAATGGCTCACGAAAAATCACGTCCATTGAGCTTCCAGTGCCAATAAGTAGTATTGTCATGTCATAATTGTTGACGATTAGCTCCATGACTAGTGGGTTATTATGCAAGTGGTCGATTCCGCCGCCGTCTTTTTCTTCAAAGGAGATCGTGCTATCGTGGAACTTGGTCCTGGTGCCTCTCCACTCTACCCAAACTCTAGGAGAGAGCACTTTACCTTCAAAAACTCTCAAAGTCTTTATTGTTCTCATTTCTATAGTTGCTAGGGGAGATAATCTCTTGTATTTGAACCCCTATTTTTATACATTGCATGGTTATTTTGCTCTTCATGGTTCTTTCATCTATGTTAGAGTAATTTGATCGTTGGGATCAAGGTTTTTCATAGTTGCATGGTTTGGTAGATAGATTGTTTGCTGGTTATTTGAAAGAACTTTATATTTACTAGAATTAACTGAGAATTGTTAGTTTGATCACCTAGCTTTTCATGATAGATTCTCTTCGCCAAAACACTATTAGGTAGAAGATCTGACGAGTAAATGATAAGTTATACATGTGGTATCTCGACCTGAGAGTCATGTGTATGGTTGACATATCAATCCTTTAGTAGAAATCATGACTGCCCCTTAGTTGAGTTCATGTGCTTTATGCTTGAATGGGATTGAGTCAGGAAGACTTCAATACAAAGGCTGCTTACAAATCTGAATAATCCGGCCTGTGTTTCTAGAGAAATACCTTATTCCCAACACTTAGATTAATCTGAATAATCCGGCCTGTCTTTTCCTTCAAAGGAGATCGTGCTGTCGTGGAACTCGGGCTCACTGAACCATCAGGGGATTGCATCGGCCCTTCGCTGGAAGGCTTTAACGGCGGAAACGGTATCCGTACAATACTCAGAGCCTCCCATGATCATATTGATCCTCTATCGAAGACCTCTCTGCTTGTCATTGTCACCGGTTCTTGTGTGCTTGTTCTGATCTTCCCCTTGTGGAGCTGCAGCTGGCTGGTCAACTTTCTTAGTCGGGGTCTCAAAATCGTCAATACTGATATTGCCATGCAACTTCCCGGTAGGCAGCTTTTTTGCGAGTCGCAGTCCGAGGGTTTTGTACCTTGCGGTAGAATGCCCATTTGTCTTGTGGCAATCGCATTAAGCGGTTTCGTCGTGCGAGTTTTGATTTTAGGTCCAGACGTTGGATTGTCCTCTTCCTCGTCTGAAACCTCTGCCATCACCGCGACCACGCCTTCTACCGGCGTCTTGGCTGTTATCGACTTGGTAATTATTGACGCATGTGAGCCCATGACCTTCGTGGTGCACGTATGGTGCAGAGAGGACTTCGTCCTGCTTCGTTGGTTTCCGGTTGTTGATGCGTTCTTCAACACTGGATAGAGATGTGTGCGGTGCCTTTCTTTGAGAACTTCCATCTTTTCTTCTTGTGCAATGAAGCCGTTAGCTCGATGGAACGCATCTTGGATAGGTTTGTTGGTAACGATGTCCTTACGATATTTGGAAGTGTACCAGAGTGCCTGCTTCAAGGCCCTGAGTGTGGCTGCATTGCTAATGCCATCGACCTGCGAGAGTATGGACTTAAACTTCACGATTAAGTCGCACAGTGGTTGATCTTCCTTCTGCTCCAACCCTCATAGGTCGGCATCAGTCGTGTCTTCTCCCATGAAGATGGAATACTGCTTCAAGAACGCCGTCGAGAGTTCATCGAAGCTGCCAATCGAGTTTCGAGGGAGTCGAGCAAACCACTGGAGTGCTGGTCCCTGGAGGGAAGTTGGCTCTGTTCATGGCTATGATGAACTCCCTGAGATGCCTCTTTGGATCAGTGGTGCCTTCGTACTGCGAAATCCTAACCTCCCCAGGATTGGGGATTCTCGCTCCAGTGAAGCAAGTTGGGAAGGGAGTTGTTTGCTCTTCCTCGAGCATGCATTTGATTTCAGGTCCTTTTCTTGTCGCCATGTGAAGCTCCGATCGTACTGCTCATACAACCGCCTCGGCTCTGCCCAATGAAGTCTTCATCTCCGCGATTTCTGCCTTCTTGGTGGAGTAGTAGTCTTCATCCTCAAAATCGTCGTACTCACCCTCCTCTTCGCGTTGGTCTGCTATACCTCTGTTGCGAATGGTGGTCGGATGCCTGGCCTACTCCAGATTATGTTCGATCTCGCCGTCCTCGAGTGGCGGCATCTCCTAACGGTTCATTGGACCAGGAGGGTTTCTGTCATCCCCGGGTGGTCTCTCCAAGCGGTCAAGCGTGACTGGATGATCTGCGATGTTTCAAAAGTCTGCTTCAACAAGCTGCTCGGCAGGCGCTCTCCTCAAGGGGTCGAGTACTGATAGGACTGATATTTTGCCACTTTTTACTATAGATTTCAAGTACTTTTGATAATAAAACCAAATGATTTCAGGATAAATGTTATGGTTTTCACCATTTTATATTTTCAAAGCATTTTCCGAAGAAATAAGAATTTTAGGTACAAAGATGGACATTTCTCGCTCAAATCAGAAATCAGGTGCGGGAACAGGACCTCAAGTGAAGATGATATGCAGATTAGATTGAAATGAACTTTGGAGACAAGGAAGCCACGTAAGTTAGCTGTCACATGGGCCTATAATCAAGTCATTCGACCAATAAGCCTTGGAGTAAAAGTCCGTTTAAGAGAAGCCTTCGGAAGCCCATCACCCTTTAGGCCCAATCGATCGATCATTACTGTGACCGATCGACCAAAGAGAGATAACTACTGAAGACTTCTAGAAACTTAGCGAGATCACTCCGTATATTCGGGCAATATCTGAAGATAACATAAAGCACGTGAGAAGATTCAGAGATAACGAAATGGATATCTACTGGCGCGAATCGATCGGTGAAACCTACGGCGACCGATCGATCATAAGAGATAAGCTCAGATATTCTGATTTTCTCGAGCTGATTCGATTCTATCACTTCCTTGAAGCCCTCAGACGTCCTCCACCCTCTCTATAAAGAGACCTCTCGTTTTTGAAAAGAGTGGTGCCTCTCCACTCTACCTAAACTCTAGGAGAGAGCATTTTACCTTCAAAAACTCTCAAAGTCTTTATTGTTTTCATTTCTATAGTTGCTAGGGGAGATAATCT
>OVAP01003954.1:0-15530 GCA_900406295.1 Aurinia saxatilis | reverse complement strand
CCTCTATAGAGGATTTGGCTGCCCGAACTTAAGCCTGATCATTCCAAATCATAGAAATAAATCTTAGACATATATTANCTGATCATTCCAAATCATAGAAATAAATCTTAGACATATATTATAAGAGCCTTCACCTATACATAAGGGAAGATTTAGTATCATTAGAATATAGCACAAGCGAAGATGGCCGGGGATTAGAGATCCAGTGAAAACTTCCCCAATATATTGAGAAGTTCTTTTTAAAAGAATAAAAGGGAGGAACACCGAACAAGATCGGTAGAAACAAAAACCGAGCTAGGTCGGATTTGAATCCGGAATATAGCCGGAAGTTTAGATCCGTGTAAACGGAAGCAGCCGGAAACAAAACGAAAAGAAGAGAAAAAAACTAGCTACTATGTACAAGATTTACACCGACTCCGGCTAAGCCGGACGCCGGCAAAGACACCGATGAAACTCTTTATATCTGTTTTTTTAGAGAGACTTTCTTAACTCTAAGAGAAGAAGAGTCAAAACTAAATCTAATAAGAGAAAATGTTTTGACTTTGTCAATTAAGGTTTACAAAAATCAAGTGTTAAGTTATCGTTTACTGACATTAATTATAAAACGACGAGTTTTGTATAAATGATTAAAACATAACAAAAACTTATTTTTCTCCCAAATTAAATCTCAGAACTCTAATTTTTTCTTCTTTTTTCTTTCTTTCTTACTTTCCCAACTATTCTCCTTTTTTCCCCAATTCTCATTTGAAATTGAAAATCCTAACTGGTGTTAGTCTAAGGAGTGTTCTATATGCAAATATTGTTTTTATGAGATTCATAGTATTAAGGTTTTGTTTCGCGTATGAGATTGTTGTGTTTATGTTTATGAGAACAAACCTAAAAGACAAGATAACAACACAATAACAAAATATGAGATCCGTTAGAAAAAGCAAAACCAAAAGCATAATATATTTTTGCTTGCTTTGTCTTTGTCTCAAATACATAAACCAAAAACATAATTTATTTACATCCTAGTCTTAAGCCATAAACCAAAATGTAAATCATGTCTAAACCAAGTCTTAAACAGAGTAACCAAACCCTGTTATATGTCCACATTGCGAAGCTCCAATTTGAGATACTCCACTTTGAGAAGCTCCAAATTGTGATAATCCACCTTAAGAAGTTTCTAAATCTGATGAATTCTCCTAAACATAAACAAGGAAACATCAATTACAAATCCAAACCATGAAGCTCACTTGGTGCTTGAAATTAATTACAAATCTAAACCACGAAACATCAGTTACATTGTCTGTGATTGGNTGTGGTGGGGGGGGGGGGGGGGGGGGGGGAGAACAAACAAATCTGCTGGTTCTTTCTTGGACGTCCTCTTGGCTTATTTGGTGCAAGAGGTACAGATTGATTAAAACACATTGCCTTGTTATGTACTTGTTTCTTACAGTTAGAACAAGTTTGAATACGATTATGGCGTGTTAGCTTATTTGGGTTTGAAGAAGACTCATGAGGAGCTTTTTTTCCTTGCATGGTTATTGGGCATGCCATCTTTGAACCTTGATGGTGGTGGTAGAACATGTAACCTCCCTAACCTTCTCCACAATTGCATCCCTTGGACTGGCCTAATTCCCCTCAAGTACAATGATTACCACCATGAAGTCAAGTAAAAAGGAGAGACATATGGTTCAAGTGACATATTCAATGTTGTAATGACACACATATCATGGCAACAAGGTATGCCATTCAACTGCCAGTAGCCACAACCACAGGTTTTTGCATCCATATCAACCATAAGTCAATCTCATGCATATTACCTGTGGTCATCCATCTTTTGCAATCCCTAGATTTCTGCCTGTTCAATTCTATCTCTCTATTTGCTCTTGGTGTGAACTTCTTCTTTCACCTGAGAGTCAAATCAGCTCTCTTTGCATTCCTTTCCATGCACTTTCTCCTAACATCCTCTAACATTTCCAACACAGGTTTCCTCCTTGACTCTATAACACTTTTGTTGAAAGACTCTGACAAGTTGTTGAGGTTGTCATTACAGCATGATCCAAACTTGAAGAATGCCCGAGACCATATATGAGGTTAAGTGCGTTGTAGTGATTCAAAGGCTCCAGGGTTGTATGCCTTCATGACTTCCATGTTATTACCAAATTTTGCCATTGTATAACTTCTAGCTATCTTCCAGAACATGCGCTCAAGAACTATGTCTTTATTAGTCATCTTCAAATTCTCTAGAATGTGTCTAGCACATATTATATGTTCTTCATTAGGTAACTCAGTTGCTACTGCATTCAACAACCCCTTTTGCTTATCTGAGATGATTGTGATGTTAGCTCCCATCTCAAAGCTCAAGTCTCTTTTAACCAATTGCACAAATCATAACCAATTAGGCTCATTTTCAACCTCAACTATTGCCCAGTTATTGGGAATATTTTGTTATCCCCATCCCTTCCAGTAGCAGCTAACATCTGACCCTTGATATCCCACTTCATAAAAGCAGCGTCTAATCCAATAATTGGTCTGCAAGTATTCTTCCAAGACTCCTTCAAAGCCTCAACGCAGACATACAATCGACTGAATCTTTGATTGCCTCTAATGACTGGACCAAGTATTGTTTCGATCTCCATAGTAGAACCTAGATTAGAAATCCCTATCTCTTCCTGATAATCCCATATTCTAGCAAACTGAGCTTTATGAATTGCTTTCCTTTTCTTTGCAAGCACCCTTTTTGCTCTCTTACACTGATCCAAGGTGACATTCATGTTGTATTCTCGCTTGATTTCATCTACCATCTCTTGTGATATGATCTTCAGATTAAGTCTGAGTTTTTCCTCAAAGAGCTGGCCAATGGTTTCAGCCTTCAACAGCCTGGTGTAACCAAATCGTACACAAACATGGTCATTAATAAATACTCTAACCATCAGCTTGTTTTCGGCACTCTCAAAAGAATAATACATTTTCCATGGATAATTCTCCGTCTTACTTTGAGTGCATCTTGCACCAAGCCTATCAGTTGATGATTTGTACATCTTGATATCAAAAAACTAAATCATTCAAAGTGATTTCAAATCTATACCTTAGAAGTTACACACTATGATGATTTTCGATAAATTAATTTCTTCATTAATGTTTCGGTTTAATATTTTAATTCAAGTCATCTCTATATACGAGATCGGCTTTTCAAATTTGTCTTCAGACTTGTATGACTCTAATGATGAAGAAGATCTTAATATAATTTGTGTATATATATTTCATATTTTGTACTTTTCGAGAAGCATTTCTCTTATTTTTCACGTCATTATTTTTCATCTTTTGCTATTTACCACTTTCTTCTTTGCCCAACATAGTTTGGTTTTATTTATGGTTGTTTCAATTTTATTTAAGCAAATAAAGCTTCATATAAGTATTTTAAAAATATTTTATATGTTTTTGTTATCTGTACACAAAAAACTCGTCCATAAAAAAAAACACGAATTGAGTACATTTTGAATAATTTGAATACATTTATATGATATGGATGTACATTTTGAGCATAATTTGAATACATTCAATTTGAATAATTTGAATAGTTATGTCTGCAATAAATAGAATTCAATTACTTATAGTATATTTTGAATTATTTGAAATGAATACATGAGTAGTTTTTGTGACTAGATTTCACATTTATAAAGTTTGTAACCGGTTAAAATACGTGGTCTATTAGTAGACATATGTTGGGCTATAACAATTACGAGAATGGTTTCATCCGTTTTGAAGTTGAAAGGATTATACACAAATAGTTTGCAGTCTCCATTCTGAATTTTATTCATTTTGAATATAAGAAAAATATTGATCTTGTTGTGGGATTGATAATTTGGAATGTCTGTGTGGAGAAGATATAGTTTGGTATTTTATGCTCATATTTATTTCAAAGAAAATGCCTATAATATCAAAAAGACCAAGTACTGTTTTGATGTAAGGTCTAGAGTACTTAGAGTTGATACTAGATGTTTTATCCTAATTTTTACATAAGTCAAATTCATTTCAGATTTTTTGTCCTAATTATGAATGGTAGGAAAAAAGAAGTAATCTCAAGTCCATAAGTAGGCCCATTAACAAAATAAATAAATTTTATACTTGAATGGACACGTATATATATAATAAATAGACTAAATAACCGTACACCATACTGTTCTTCTAATCCGGTAGTTTTTTTGAGTTTTTTTTGTTGTGCTTTGTGTTCTTTTTATATCTGTAGCCTTTTTCTTGTGACCCTTTGCAAAAGTTTAAAGACTTTAAAGAAGTGAGAGTGACTTCAATAAACATAGAGCCAGAGACTTGGGTTAAAAGATCTTTCCTCTGTGCTCAATAATACTACTACATGTATTTACTGACCAAACTGGTTTCATGATATTGACTTGACATCAAACAGCTACACTCCAACCTTTTTTTATTTGTCTCTTCTCATAAATGTTGCTTTTGAATGCAAAAGGCCATTTCTGTCAATTTTTGGAGTATTTTTGTTACTACTACTTGGGATGTATGTATCATCAAAGACGCAGAACAATTATTTGGAAACTGAAGAATCTAAAAGTTATGATTAAAACTTAAGCACAAAGTTACATCAACATTAGCAATATTACAAACCCTACACTCCTTTTCTTCCATTAGTAATTACTTAAACAACAAGAAAGACAACTTGATACATCATACATCATACAACATTCTTCAAATCTCCTTGAGTTCCTTTAACACCTCAAGCATGGTAGGCCGATTCGCTGGTGAATCAGCTAGACAACGAACAGCTATTTGAAGAAGACGAAGCATTGGTTGTTTGCTCGCCACAGATAAAACCAGAGGATCAAGAACATCAATGGCTTTCAACTTGTTGATCTTCTGAAACACCCAACCCACCAAATTCCCTCCTTCACTTTCCTTAAAGTCTGGACCAGTTGGCTCTTTCCCTGTAACTAGCTCCAACAGTATCACACCGAAGCTATAAACATCGCCTTTGGTCGTGGCTCGACCGCTCTGACCATATTCCGGAGGAATGTAACCAAATGTACCAGCTATGATGGTACTGACATGAGTCTCGCAGGCACTGATCAGTCTGGCTAACCCAAAATCTGCAACCTTTGGCTCAAACTCACTATCCAAAAGAATATTGCTCGCTTTGATATCTCTGTGAATGATGTGAGGTATAAAACCGTGATGCAGAAAAGCCAATCCTCTTGCTGCTCCAACTGCAATCTTCAGGCGTTTGGACCAATCTAACACCTCAAGAATCCCTGTTTGGTTTCTTAACCAATGGTCCAAGCTCCCATTCACCATATACTCATACACAAGAAGCTTCTCTTCACCGATCGAGCAGTATCCAAGCAATGAGACAAGGTTCTGATGCTTCACTTTCCCAAGGGTCTCCATTTCTGCCATGAATTCGCGATTTCCCTGAGTTTTGGCTTCACTTAGCTTCTTGACAGCTACTGTTTTCCCACCAGGCAAAGTAGCTTTGTACACTGTCCCAAACCCACCATCTCCTATGATGTTCTTCTTGCTGAAATGATCGGTTCCCTCAACAATGTCTCCCAAGCTCACTTTGAGAAGTGGCTGCTCAAACATAGCCACGTTGATGCTTAATGGCTCCTTTGATCTGCTTCCACTTATATAATATAGTTCAATGAACCCTTTTAATCTGCTGTCCTCCATCGCCTCTGGATCATCTCTCTGCTGCTTCATTTTCTTTCTCATAACCCATCTGCGCAGAGTGAAACCAGAGACAAAGATGATGAACATACTCCCAAGAGAAATTCCTGCAAGTCCCCAACCATTCAGAAAACTCGTTCCATTGGTCTTGCAATCTGATCCAACTATTCTTCCACACAACCCTTTGTTCCCTGAAAGCAATGCCTTGGAAGGATCATGGCAAACACCATCCTTCGGAACATCTCCTTGAAGAGTGTTCTTGGCCAGATTCAGTAACTGCAGATTGGACAATCCACAGATCTTTGTAGGTATTTTCCCGGACAACCTGTTCTCAGAGACATCAAGGTACTCCAGCTGCATAAGATTACCAAGCTCTGGAGGGATTTCACCAGTGAACTGATTCCTGTGCAAATCCAAGTTCGCCAAGTATGACAAATTCCCTAGTGATCTTGGCAAGCTACCAATAAAGAAGTTGTCACTGAAGTTCATCATTTCAACCTTCCAGGCAAAGGAGCTGCTGAACAAATCTTCAATAGGACCTGATAATCTGTTCTCTTGAATATAAAAGCCTACAAGGTTGAGCATTCGAGACAATTCTGATGGAAGCTCACCGCTTAACTTGTTAATACTCAAGTCCATGTGTGTAAGCTCTTTTAAGTTCCCAAGAGAAGCAGGAATTGATCCATCCAACTTATTCTTGGTCACATTCAACTTCACCAAACTAGCTAAAAACCCAAAACTTTCTGGTAAATTGCCTTTGAGCTGATTATTCGCCAAGTTCAGTCCCTGAAGCTTCGGAGAATGGCCAATTTCCTTGGGAATGGAGCCATTAAGGACATTTCCAGACAGATCCAACTTGATGAGGTTGTTTAAACGGGACAGTGAAGCCGGGATCTTTCCAGAGAGATTATTGTTGCTCAACAAAATCTCCACCACTACTACGCAATTTCCAAGTTCTTCAGGTATGGGACCAGTCAATCTATTGTAGGAGAGATCATAAATCCCATGATGCTGAAGAAAACTCATATCCGGCAAGTCAGTCTCATGGAAATAAGAAGATGGTTTCGATGGAATTGACCCCGAGAGATTGTTGTAAGAAAGAACCAGGCATTGCAGCTGAGCAAGACCAGTGATTGTCTCTGGAATCTCTCCTTGCAGATTGTTCTTGCCTAGATCCAATGTAGTCAAAGAAGAACAGTCACCGAGCTCTTTTGGTATCTTCCCTTGAAGCTTGTTTGAATTCAGATTCAACACAGATAACGAAGTAAGCTTCCCAATCTCTCTTGGTATTTCACCTCTAAGCTCATTATCACTCAAAACAAGTCGCTTCAACGAAACTGCATTCCCAATCTCTACAGGCAAATAACCTCCAAGACGGTTGTTAGAAGCAGAAAACTCCATCAAATCCTCTGATTTCCACAGACTCACAGGCAGCTCCCCAGTGAAGTTATTGTAATCCAAATCAAGCGCCATCAAAGGAAGCTCAGAGAGATACTCAGGTATCGAACCATTAATCCTATTATTCACAAGATTCAACTGCATCAGATTCTTACAACCAACAAAAACCTCCTCAATACCACCCTCCAGATAATTCAAAGACAGGTCAATATACTCCAACGCACCTGAACCACAAATCTCCCTCGGAATTGAACCACTCAACAAGTTCCTAACTAGACTAAGAGTCTTCAACATAGGACAATCCTCAATCTCCCTAGTTATCTCTCCTGAAAACCTATTACCATCTAGCAACAACGACTCTATCTCCTTCCATTTCCCAATCCAAGAAGGTATCTCCCCCGAAAACCGATTCCTCTCAGCAGAAAATGTCGTCAAAGGAACCTCAAACAACTCAAAAGGTAACGAACCAGAGAGATCATTGAAAGAAACCATCAACATCTTGAGACTCTTACACATCCCAATCTCTGGAGGAATCACTCCATAAAGCTGAGAAGACACAAGATTCAGTATACTCAAATTCTCCAACTTCCCTATTGATCTAGGAATGGAACACTTGAGTGGGTTATAAGAAAGGTCAAGTTTTGCTAAAGCTTTCATCTTTGAGAACTCATCAGGTAAAGGACCATTCAAGAAGCAAGAGGGAGCAACCAAGATCTTGAGAGAGGAGAGTTCACCAATCTCCGGAGGGATTTGACCGGAGAAACGGTTGTGACCAATGTAGAGATCGGAGAGATTGTAAAGGTTCTTGATTTGTGTTGGGATTTGACCGGAGAAGGAGTTGTTGGAGAGGTCGAGAGAGGAGAGTGAAGGGAAGGAGAGGAAGAAGGAAGATGGGAGAGAGCCAGAGAGGTTGTTGTTACTCAAGTCGAGGTAGAGAAGACGAGGTAGAGACTCAGTGAGTCGACTCGGGAGGTGGCCGGAGAGGGAGTTTTTGGAGAGGACGAGTGTGGTGAGGTGAGGGAAGGAGGTGAAGAGGGAAGGAGAGAGGTGGGTGGCTTTGAGTGACATGGAGGAGAGTGTTAGTGAGTTGACTCGGCCGAGTTGGCCGCAAGTTACACCGAGCCAGTGACAGTGTGGAGAAGAGAGGTTCCATGAGGAGAGTGGTGATGGGTTTTGGAGAGAGTGCTTGAAGGAGAGTAGTGAGGAGATTTCGTCGTTAATGGTGGACGAAACAGAGGAGGAGATGAAGAAGAAACAGAGTAGTACTGAGAAAATCTGAAACCAAATCGACATTTTGGAAATGGAAGAGATTCGAGAGAGAAAGAGATTGGTTTTTTTAGAAGAGAGAATGGAAATGAAACGCCATTAAAGAGAAGAGAGAAGAAGCTTTATGGTGTGTGTGTTTAGGCGCGATGAAGAAGAAGAAGCTAGTGAGACACGCAACACACGTGATGATGTAGTAAGACTATTGTTTTGTTCTTTTTTGCATTTAAAGTGTTTTTGTGTAACTGCAAATTTCAACTTCATTATGGTTTTTAGCAATCTGTTTATTTCTTAATCTTGCATTCATCTGCATGTCTAGAAGAGGATATAAAAGATATTTGTAAATATCCCATATTAAATTGTTCAGATTTGTGTATATTTTCATGGTAATTTAAGGATTGACATTTTTGGTTTGTTTTCAAGTTCAGATTCGGGTTTGATTCAGTTTGGTTTTGATAACATCCGAGCTTAGATTAAACTGATTCGGTTCTGTTTAGTTTGGTTTGTTCTCTAGTTAGGTCTCAATTGGGATGCAAAGAGTGTTGGTTTGGTTAAAATATCAAAACCCCTCATGGCTCATAGGATAAAGAAAGAGAAAGAGATGTGTGAGAGTAAATGATTGAGTAAAAACAAGAAAAAGAATAAAAATGATGATAATTGATGATGTGAGTTAGATGAAGGCATGGGTCAGAGAGTACGGTTCGAATCTGCAGAAATCCCAACAACTTTACCTTACCATGCCAAAAAGCTGGACGGGTCGGTCTGCATGAAATTCAAAAGTTGTGTGGTCAAAATTGTAATATCATTCAGAATTTCATGCTTTCACCTTTTGAGATTCCATTTCTTATTAAATAGTATATGGTAAATTAATATCTACCGATCAAGCTTTATGTAAAACTAAACATTTGAGTTCAATTCAATCATATACTCAGTTTATAATAATTATGTAATTATTAACTTCTTCTTTGGAAATTGTTGCATTAATTTAAATTATTACTAACAATAAGTGGTTTTTTAAAACATTTAGTTTTTGTTTCATAAAAAAATGTCATAATTTCCGTAACTTTAAGTAGTGTAGAAATCATGTGTTATAAAGTCGTCAAGGTTAAAGGAATTTTCGTTTATGTTGAGTTTGTTTACTTTTTTATGTGAATTGATTTTTAAATGATTTTCTGTTATTTATGTATATATTTTTCGAATACACACCAAAATTTTCATTTGGCTATTTTCATTACAAAAATTGTGCAGTCAACCTATGATGAAACCACATACACATGCTGCATATTTCTAAAATTATTCAAGTAAATTTGTTTTCATGTTCTTTGAAGATACTAACAATTAAAGAAAAAAAAAAGTTATGAATAGATTTTTGGGAAAGAGGTATTTTGGATTTAGTTTATTCATATGAAATTTTAATCATGTTCTCTATCTTATGTTCCGGATGCATGAGTTACATATATCACATAATTTTATTCTACAGAATTTGAGGTCTCAAAGGTTGTAGTTAGTTAGTGACTAGAATATTGAGGTTTTTTTTAGAGTATATTCAAATATTAGATAACTCTTCTCTCTTACTTGTATGTGACTGTCATGATGCCTGTTTAAAAATAAATATACAATAAAACCTATATAAATTGGCAATGTTGGGATTTTGACAATATCATGGAGGTTTATGGAAAGAAAATAAAATAAATAGTAATATAAAAAGTTTCTAATTTTAAGAAGTATATAATCAAATTTTACTATATTATTTTAATATATATATATATATATTAATTAGCACCTAAAATTTATAATATTTATTTATATTATTATAGAGACCATAATAATATAAATTAATATTTTAAAAAATTTATTATCTTATTATCCCATCAAAATGAGTCATTTTTTACACACACAATAGCAGAATTGATTACTTTATTTATAAGGTTCTACTATACAAAGTTTTTCTTGCAAAACAACCACATCACTATGAATGAATATGATGATAATTACAAATCTTTCACCATAATTAAATATCTGAAATCTCCCAATAGTAAAAAAAAAGAGCAAACCTAAAGAAGAAGACCCTGTGAAGCTCATCTCAATTTTAAAAAGAAAGAAATGATCAAGACATAGATTCTCTCTCTCTGTACACATACAAATGTTTGTAATCAAGCATTGATCTCTGAGTTACATTGATTCTCTCTGCTACAGCTTCTTCTCCCCCAAAACATATTCGAGCAAGTTGTTGTTTTCCCTAGTCTTTGTCCTTCTATCTTCTCTTGCTCGGTTGCGGTTCTAGAAGGAGAAGACTCGCTGTGTTCTTCGCTATGTCTCTCTGTTCCATGTGTCTCAAAGTTTGGACATGACCCGTCGTTGCAAGTGCACATTGGAATGTTTACCGAAGGGAATGGGCTACATGTTACAGGACAGAACATTTCAGATGAAACCGAGGCTGCTCGGGTCTTGCTACGCTGTTGCTGTTCTGTTGTCGGTGATGATTGATCTGTTGTGTCACCTGTGTGAAGCATACATGGGGCACAGAACCCGAGTGACATAGGTAGCTTCATTCCTCTGGTCATGGAGCTCGGGAGTCGTTTGAAGGAGACTATTCCGTGTCTGCAAAGAGGACAAGGAATTGATCCGGGGGGGTCAACTGTCACTGAGGGAACATTGCTTGATGAGCAAAGGTATAGCGCACATCTCACACATAGCTGATGGTCACAACCTGAAACACAAAACCCGCGTCTTTCGTGTTTAAGATAAAGACATCAATAAATTTTTTGAAAAGGGTATGACCAGAATTTAGACCAACCTTCGGCAGCAACAGTGCATGTTCTTTCCAGGCAGACCGCACATATATCAACCTCATCTGTCATGGTTGCGGACTGCAACCCAAACTCTCTGCAATCATATAGTCAACAAGAAGAGTAAGCACCCGAGTCATATTCAGGCCACCGTCTTGGAGCCTTATAAACTTATGAAGGTTTCGTGATTACCTTGCAATGTTGAGTATACTCAACATGGGAAGTGATAAGTAATTAGAATGCGGAAATGGTGGAATGACAACATCTGAATTCGGCGAAAGCAACGGTTCTAACCAATGACGACTCCACATCCGTGCTATGTCAATAGGTAACCACCTACAAACATTTTTTTGAAAACGGAAATTTATATTTTAACAACGTCAAAATATTTCCCTGAAACTGGTTTTGAACATGCAAGAAAATATTACAAGATAGTGATGGAATAATTTACCCGTTGCAGTTCAATGTCATTTTTCTTGCACCTCTTGCAAGGAGAATCTATACATGAAGAAACACAGAAAATGGAGATTCTCAACACCTTTGTTTCCAAAACACTGAAAACAAAAAAATAAACTTAGCAGTGTTCTTACCTGACAACATTTCAGATTGCCACCACAAGCTGCATAGTGTAAAGGCGTGCTTCCGGCTCCTAAAACAGTAAAATTAAGACCAAGATTGTCATCTTGGGAGCAGTATAAAAATCAATCTTTTCGTCAAGAAAAATAGATGGTGGTTGGAGAGGTGAGACCTATCATATCCATAGATGTTCCATAATGAAATGTCACAGCGGAAACATTCGCTTCAAGATCAAGCAAAAGCTGCACACAATCAAACAATCCATTCAAGGCAGCCATGTGAAGGGCTGTGATTCCACCGTCAGCCGCCTTATTCACAAATTTAGATAACGCACTGCACCCAAAGACAATTTTTTGTTAAAACCATATACATCAATCAAACCCTTACAACACATAGAAGATGGTTTTAAGAAAAAAACCTTTGCTCAGATCTGTTCCTCGTCGTGAGCACACCAGCATCAGGAAGAGAGTTTAATCTCTCACTAGGTACAAAATCTGCCAATACAAGTCTAATACACCTAGTGTGACCATTCACAGCAGCAAAATGAAGCGCTGTTCTTCCCGCTAAATAATCAGCTCTTGTAACCTTTGACAAAGATACACTTATTAACGAAACATTCTAATTCAGACTGCATAAGTTTTCTTTCCACTACTAATGAAATAGAAACAACTCACATTGCATCTGAAAAGCAGAAGAGTTTGTACAACTTCCCAATGTCCATATCTACACGCTTGCATCAATGCTGTCTGAAACAGCATTAATCACCAAACTTTATTCAAATTGAAAAATTTAATCTCATATAACGAATTTGTAACAATGTATCATGTAAGCTCTCATGAGTATTCTAAAGTCCTAAAAGCTTAAACTTCGCCAAAGATTTCACATGTGCCTAAATCAAATAAAGACACATCTAACTGAAATAATCAAACATTAATCAGCTCAAAACTGTAAATCAAAATCGAATTTTTACTCTTGTAGCTCAAACTTGGCCAAAGATTTCACATGTCAGCACTAATACAAAACCCCTAAATAACATTAAGATAATCTAAAGTCCCAAAAGCTCAAACTTAGCCAAACATTTCAAATGCACCTAAATCAAATTAAGATACATGTGAAACCAAGCTCAAAACTGTAAATCAAAATCGAATTTTTACTCCAATAGCTCAAACTTAGCCAAAGATTTTACATGTTAACATTAATTCAATATCCCTAAATCAAATAAAGATAGGATTCAAACTTCAATCACCAAATCAGCTCAAAACTACAAATCCTAAAATCTGAATCTTGAAAATATATATATACCTGACCACAATAGTTCCTCGAATTCACATCAGCTCCGTTCTCAAGCAACAATCCAACGATCTAAACAAAACCAAAGAAAACTTCAAAATCTGAAATTTGTTACAATTGTAAAAAAATCAGAATCGAAAATGAAAATGAAATGAAAAGAACCTCGTTATGGCCTTTAGCAGCAGCGAAATGTAAAGGAGAATTAAGACCACCGAAAGTAGAGTACTTAGCAAGACAAGGATTACAATCGAGTAACATCTTTGCTTCCACGAAATCTCCATCTCTCGCCGCCGACACTAATCTCTCACCGGAAGCTGAACATCCAAACGAATTACCCATTTCTTCTCTCTTTGACTCTCTCTCACACACAATCTCGAATTGGATGTGATGTGAACAAAATTAGGTCAACCGTCGTAGAAAGATTAGATATAAATATGATATAGAGTGATTTACTCAAACACCACGCGAACTCTTTTAGTTTTGTCTGAATCAAGACAAAAAAGAAAGACAAACAAGATGCAGGCGAGAAAAAAACATTGATGTCAATTTACTGTTTTGTCCCTTTTCAATCTTTTTGCTTCGTCAGATCTCCACTTTCACTTGTCCCACTCATCCCACGTGGCGTTTTCTTATTGCATCTTTCGACTTTGGTTGATCTTATGAAAATAAAAACATGAGTTTGTTCTTCTCATATCTGTGTGAAGAGATACTCTCTCTGTTTCAATTTATAAGCCNTTATGAAAATAAAAACATGAGTTTGTTCTTCTCATATCTGTGTGAAGAGATATTTTCTTTGCTTGATAGTTGATACATAATCTTTTGACACAAAGGATAATCGNTGTTTACTTTTTGCATTGGACTTTTAAAACTTCTTATATTTTGAAACAAATGAAAACATCCAAAACTGCTTATATTATGAAACAGAGGGAGTATTTTCTTTGCTTGATAGTTGATACATAATCTTTTGACACAAAGGATAATCGTTTTTTTTAATTTTAAATATCTTGGCTTTTCATTTTTATTTATCTTTGAAGAAAAGAGTATTTTGTGTACTACGTACTCAGAAAAAGAGAGAATTTATTTCATTTTTTCTGGATCTAAATCCAAATCCTCTCATCTATCATGGATTTAGTCCTTACCAAAAATCAAAATATAGATCTAGTTGGCATAAATTTTTTTTATTAAAACTCATAATATATATGATTCCTCAATTTCAGAACAAATTCGTAGAGTTATTCCTTGGGTGTTGTGGATGATTTGGAAGAATCGAAACCAGGTACTATATGCTCAGCTCCATCGCGATCCCGCTTTATTGGTTCAAGAACTCTTTCAAGAGGTAGACTTATGGTTCCAGGTTCAGCATACATAAATTATGCAACCACATATACATTCGATGACACAGTCGACGGAGAATATTTGGTCTCCTCCATCTTCGAGAGTCATAAAGAGTAATATTCACGCTCATTGGCGTAATGATACTCATCACTTTGGAGGAGCATGTGTAGCTAGAGATCATCGAGGTAGTGTTGTATATCATGCGAGAGATGCGTTTCTTAAAGCTCTTAATCATATAACGACCGAGATGAGGTGCGTGATTTGGAATTTACAAAGCTTAAGGGATTTACATATTTTGGAGATAGTCATTGCATCAGATTGTTCTTGGGCAATGGAAGCTATTCTGAAGCCTCACAGGTGGCCAAAGTACAAGACGATGATAGACCGTATTCACATGTTGGTGGCGGGTTTTACCTATGTTCACTTTTAACTTGTATTGGGTGCTTCTAATTCCGTTGCACGGGATATAGCTCATAGTGTCACGAGAGATGAACGATTCCCGTCATATCTCTTGTTAGGTGGTCCAACATGGTTACACGAAAGGTTGCGACATGAAGCCATACATAGCATATAGGCAGACTTTATTTAAGCTCTGTGATGCTTTTATGTTCTAATGATGGTGTTCTTGTTGTTTTAGCCTCTGGCTTGTTGTGTTTTTATTTTTACTATGGTCTGGTATTTTACTAAGATGAATAAAAAATAAATAAAATATATATTCATTTTGGTGTTAAAGAAAAAAAAAAGGGAAAATAAGGTGAATATTACCTTTTGGTGTTAAAATTAGGTTTTACATAATATTTAGTTTCCACATTACAGTAATACAAATTTTGGACAAGTATACCCTTGCTTTTTCTTTCACTTTATATTTATCTCTGTGTAGTACAAGCCCCTTTAAAAAAAAGAAAGAAAAAAAGAAAAGAAAAGGAGATCTCATCGTACCTCATCGTACGAGCTCGGCGGGGTGTGGAGATGTCGCCGTGTGTGAAGGAAGACAAAATAGCTGGATTGGGGAAGGTGACAAAACCGAATTTCTCGTTTTTGCTTTAGGGTTTTTTTATCTTGTCACCGAGCATACTATATAATTGTGTTTTTGGCAGCCGCTCTCCTCAATAAAGCAAAATACAGAAGTTGAAGAATCTTGTAATTGTAAAGAAGAAGATGTTGAACATCGGCGGTGAACCAGATAGTGAGGTATGTGTA
>OVAP01003953.1:0-15537 GCA_900406295.1 Aurinia saxatilis | reverse complement strand
ATGGAAAGAACTTGAGCTGCACGTCAAGACGTGACGACCACGCTGCATCAGATTTCTAAAGGTGTCCAAAATATTAAAGCATTTAAATAAAAATGATAAATAAAAATATTCACATCAATTATTTACGACTTCATTAAGTACAAAATGGTAGATAAAATATTAAAACCGATTATATATCAATTAATAAATAAAACTGGTAGATAATCGGTTTTAATATTTTATTTACCATTTTTACATCCGAGATAAGGGTAGTTTTAAAATTTTAGATTTTTTAAAAATATTTTTATTTATATATTATAAAGATTACTTATAAAGTGTATATGGTAAAATCGGTGTATAATAATATTATCTTGATCTTAAATGCAAAAACTGGTAAATAAAATATTCACACCAAATTTTTATTAAGAAATTATAAATTATTTTTATAAGGTAAGTATAAAGTATAAACATCGACAAAATTAGGTAAAGATAAACACAAACAAATAAAAGAAAAAGAAATGAAATGAAAAAAATGCTGGAAAGTAAAGGATAAATAGAAAAAGAAAACAAATATGTACGAGAATTAGTATTGCGGCATGTTGGTTAGATGTTCCCTATAACACATAGAGGTCAAGGGTTTGGGGAAAGAAGAAACGACGTTGTTTTGGGTTTAACGGTTTTTTATTTTAAAATACCGTTAATGTCCGTGGTTAAAACGGCAAGTCAACAGAAGTTTCCTATTTTTTTATAAAGTCAAATAAAAGTTGAGGTTTTAAATGTCAGTTTTAAAGTTCAAGGTTAAAACGTCCATTTTTCCAACACCGTTAACGTCCGTGGTTAAAACGGCAAGTCAACAGAAGTTTCCTATTTTTTTATAAAATCAAAGAAAGTTGAGGGTTTAAATGGCAGTTTTAAAGTTCAGGGTTAAAACGTCTATCTTTCCAAAATTCAGAGTTTTTTTGACATTTTTTCCAATTGTAAATTCTCAATGCAGCTTGTCTACATGGGATTCGTTGAGCCATAAGTGGGTGAAGTCATACAACTTGGCGCTGACACTAACCTGTGAAGTATAAATAGACAATTAGGTTTCTCTCAGAAAGCTCTTGATAACAAGAGGTATTCTCAGGGTGTTTTGTTGGACATTATACCTTATAAGTAGTAGGGTTTAATCTTCTCAAGTGATCGAGTCGCATGTTTTCAAGCTGTTTGATATATAATCTTCTCAAGTGATCGGTCGCATGGTTTCTTATCTCTTTCAATGGCTCTAGCTCTTCCCTAGCTTCATCTTCATAGCACGTTGGAGTTATTATTTTTAATATTTAGGAAGAATAAAATTCTATAGAGCCATTCATAACTTATCAAAATTTGCTTTAACTAATATTTCAAATTTGAATTTTTGATTTGTTCCGTGTACAAACCCCCCAACCCAAACTCCCCCAATTTTGAATATTTGTCGTAGATTAGGCTTCAATTCGACTCCCAAACCTATTAGTGTTCCCTGAGGCTTGTTCCTCAAATCTGTCTCAAGCTGATCAAGAATATTTGCATTGATTGTACTATCCTTACGAGTGGTTGAGTATGGTGCTATGTTTTCAAGGGCAAGTTTTCAAAGTTCCTTAAGGATTTTTTATGCTGCTGTTCTCAATCTTTGATGTTTTTTTTTTTGGGAGGAAGCGATCGTTTTCGTAATTAATCACACGAATAATTCCATGAGGATAAGCACAATCTGGAGAGAGTCAGTGAGCTGCATTAACCAAAGATTCTAGTGATCAAACATCATTACAGGTTTTGATTCACAGACTAGGAAGGTTTCTTTATGATTGCGCACCCTTTCACGTCATACATATATGGACTTTACAAAGTCGGTATCAGAAGAATATGTTGACGCCAGATAATCCTTTGTCAGTAGATGAGATCAAATCAAGACAACAAAATTTGACAATAATGCTAGCAGCTTCATTAATTCCTTTTTGGATTTGTCTGTACTGACATGAACAACACAAAGCTTTTCTCATGACATTGAAACTATTCATGTAGGTCAGAGAAAAGTAGAGATCACATCTTCTGAGAAAGAGTTTACGGAAAGAGAGAAGCAGAGAAAGAGATGATGGATTGTGGACAACATTAACAGCCTTATGTAAAGAAGAAATCAAAGTTATCATTTCAATTAGATATACAAAAGAATTATGTACCATCTTATAGTTTACACTACCACTAACTGATATAACAAGTTATTGGAAATTAATAAGACAAACAAAAACAGAGGTTTATGTGAAAAACAAAAAGAGGAAAAACGAACATCAAAGTACAAGAACTTAAAACGAAAAAAGATCGATCTAGTTGGAAGTAGAACCCAAGCTCTCGTTACTAAGTAGCTCGTCCCAGAAACCAGCATCTAACTCTCTCTCAACCACCAAATGATCCTCTTCTTCTTCCTTCAACATCCTCTGTTTCCCATACCCCTGCATCTCCAAAGCCAGAGCTTCCAATTCCGACATCGAAGAACCTCCTCTTCCCCTATTCGCTGTCTCATCCTCAATCTCCTTAAGCTTCGTATCTCTCTGTTTCAGTAACTGATGCAGAAACGTTGGACTCTGCATTGCTCTAGCCAAGAACGACATCATCTGTCTCTGTTTCTTCTCTGCTCCTTCAATCCTCTGTTCCATAGCTTTGATGTAGCTTTTAGTCGTTTGTTGCTGTTGTCTCAGACTCACTAGCTCCATCGTTAGCAGTTGCTTCTCTCTTCTAAGCTCGTTGCAAGGATCATAGCTTGGTGGTGATGGTGATGATGATGAAGAAGTGAAAGAAGTTCGTCTCCTTATGTTCTTCAGTAACTGTCTCTGTCCTATCAAAAACCCTTCGTTCGCAAATTCCCATCTCTCTGCTTCTATTTTTCTGAATCCCTGTTTTATTTTATTTTACATTAGTATCGAAAGTCTAACATAACCATGTGGATTAAACAAATCAATCAATTATTGGAGTGAGAGGTTTCTTGTGTATTTTTTATAAAACAAGTGGGCAACCTTAAAGCTGATTAGTGAATAAACAATGGTTGTTAAGATAAGACTGATGACTGTTTCATGTGATTATTTTAGAAGCCAAGTTGACACCGAATCAAGATTCTAGAACTTACTAAACCTTCTTCTACTCCACTTACCACACGGAATCTACATTTTTTCGATGTTTCTAGAATACGAAATTCAGTCAAAGAAAAATTACAGTAAAAAAATAATTTAATTTCTTGTTTCGTTACCCAATTTTTGTAGTTGTAGCCAGAATACTTTGTGATTTTCCAGCTAACTATAATAAGATGAAGGAAAAAAAAAAAAAAAAAAAAAAAACAGAGCATTGATGTTTCTTTTCATTTTTTTGGGTCAAGAAGATACATGAATAAAGAAGAAGAGAGAATACAAAACTCACATAAGTGTTGAGCTGTCTGATGAAACTAGAGAAATTGCTGTGTTTGAAGTGTCGAGGTAGAAGAGTGTTTGAGAAAGAATGTAAATCCCAGACGACAAAACTAGTTCCTCCTCTGTTCCAAGATACGATGTGGTCTGTGTTTGGATCTTCGACCATCTCGAATGTCTTCGTTAGAAATGGAGGTGGACCAATCTCGTGCAATCCTTCAATCGGTTTTGGTGGTGGATCGCCTTCTGGTAGAAACGGATTCATCCTCCTGCTGAAACACGAATTTCGGACACAACAATTGAAATTAAGACAAGGGCTTTTGGCTCCGTGATTCGATATCACAATGATACAACATCTGAAATTGAGTTTTTTATTACTTGGTGTGTGTGTGTGTGTCTGTGTCTGGTTTGAGTTCGTTTATGGCAGTTGAGAGAAAGGGGAAAAGTGAGGAAGACAATGAATGGCCACGTAAGCGATTCGAGGTGGCTTAAATAGGAAGAGTGGAAAGAGAGTGGTGATATTAAACTTGATTATAATATTTGGGAAATTAATTTAGTACTCTAATCTTCGAATGTTCTGGAAACGGTGGGTGCGTTTTTTTTGTATACTTCGAATTTCGAAAGTTCTGGAACTTCAGATTTGAGGATTCTATGTACATTGTACGGTATGGGACCCATAATTTGTGATTTACAAAAAGGACAATTCGTTAATTGGTTAGAACTGGTTTTTATGTTGATGTGGCGGCCGGTCTATTTAGTCATTTGGTTTAGGTTTGTACCGGACTGGACAGATGTCAATGAGTCGACCCATTCGGACTTCGAACCAATTTTTTTTTTTTTTTTTACTTTATTATCTAAATTTCTGCCTATTACGAGCAATTCATATTTGCAATAAACATAAATTTCTTCTCTCTTTTTTTTTTTCTTTTTCTTTTTTCACTTCTTTTGTTACACTAAAGAGATGTATTAAACGAGAAAAAATACATAGACGCAAAACTTTAATCTTCGGAAATAATATATATATTTTTTAACTTTCTCTATAGCCCTTAATGATCTCTCTCTAAATATGTTTTTCTTTTTGGAATTATGACCGGCAATAGCCCGCATCTTAGAACTATATTTAAATTATGGATTTATAGTATATATATGTTTTTGTGTGTTTTGTTTTCGTTTAATTGAAAAAAAAAATCGGTTTATTTCCGGCCAACAAATTCGATTTTGTTTGGTTTTTGTTAACTCACCTTCTGCATTCTTCTAAACTCTTTCAATTGATTTGGAGACAGCCATATTCCAGATTTTTGGAAACTCTCTTCTTCTGTTTTTGGCTTAATTTCTTTAATTTGGTTGAGAATAATAGTTTAAATTACAAATAGGGTGCAGTTTCTCTCCGTTTTAAAGTTTTAAAAGATTAAATCAGACTATAAAGATTTGGAGTTCTCGTCGAGTTGTATGATTTCTCTGAAACTCCTTCTATAACAAATCAATCTACATCGCAATTTTTAGAACAAGGTTTCATACTCCGGCAAGAAGAAGCTCAAAAAGTACTTAAACACATCTTGTAGAGACGACGATGACATAAGAACTGTAGAAACGCCTCAATTGAAATCTTAACATGACAGATCCCAACCTAATTTGAAGTGTGAGACAAAGGGCGAACCACCAACCATCATCTCACCCGAAACTGATTTTGTTTTCAAAGACAAAACAACTTTAATTAATTATTAAAATCCGAATCATGGTTTACAAGAATGGGGATTTTTTTTGTTTAACTGCGATTTTTTTATTAAGTGGATAGAAGCCGGTTTATGCTCTGTTCGATTACAAGAGCTGTTTTAGTCTCCGTTTCTGATATGTATCAAAAGGAGATCTTTTTAAACCCTAGAACTAAAAATTCTATGTCTTTGAGGATTCCATATAGAGATGTGTCATGGGTGTTTGTAGTGATGAGTCGGATAATTTGTTGGGAGTCCGAACGAATTCAAATCTTGTGGTAGTCTCAATTATGCGCTTGGGTGAGAGCCTCTCGGATTGCCATAGCTTCGGCCATTAGGGTTTACAAGAACGGTTAAAAGCTAAGAATACAATATAACAAAGACTACCAAAAATCTAATGACAGACCTCTTAATTCGTATAAGCATATTTTCACAAATATTTTGCTTCAAGATGTTTAAAATTAAAGCACACCAAAGAAAATCCATCTCACCATTGGTTCATCGTATCCGACTAATGTTGGAGCAGGTGAATGGTTTGGTTATTGTGAATATCAGTATACAGTTTGATTCACAGAAGTATAATTTATGGAGATGAAAGAAAATATGTTTACAAACCTTCAACCTGATTAAAGTAGATTTGTTTGCCGTGTTCACATATATAGGTAAAATTATCCATTTTAAATGTAGTACATTGTACATCCGTGAAATAGGTAAAATTGTTTGTTTACTCGTCTATGTAATTTGTTCTCGTAGTTGTAGTAGAATTTTAGATGATTAACAGAAAAACCTGAATTTAAACATACTTGAAATAGAACTCAAATATACATATTCGTAATATTTCTTCGGATACTCTCTTGTTTCAATACGATTCTTTGGCATTTCTATATCTGAAGGCTCTATCTTAATCATATTACTAAAACCTATCACACCTGAAACTAGTTTTGGAGAAACGACTTTTTGATACCAATTAATCTATATCAATGTCTTTATAAAAAACATAAACCTTAGCATGACTCCAATATTATCGATCAACCACAAAAAAGATTGTATGCGTTTTAATTTGTCTCACTAATGGATTTTTGAAAAACATAGATTTTTTACTCGACGTACGTTAATCCCTTTTTTTTTTAGAGCATCTCCAACATTCCTCTAAATCTCTATTTTGGAGTAAATTTTTCTTCCAATCCTACTCTATTTTCATCTCTAAAATAGAGATTTCTATTTTTTCTTTATATTTTGAAGAAAAAATAGAGATCCCTATATTTTAGAGATGAACTTTTTATTTATAAAAAGTCCCTCAAAATTTAAATAACTTTATTTTTTCTATTTTTTCACACTATCATACTATTATAATTCGTATTTTTCTGTATGTATTGTTTTATGATCAACATTATATTATTTAAAATATATAAAAAATACAGAAATAAAAAAGAATATTTACTAAAAAAATATAATGATATAAACTAATAATAAATTAAGAAAACACAGGAAAAAATAAGATAGAAAATTTAGTACAACATCAACTACTATTTTAACGAGTAAATAATACTGAAATAAAAAGAAAACATAAAATAATATAGTACAAAATCATGACAATAACTTCTTCTTTTTTAACACTGATTTTTTTATATAAAAAAAAATTAACAAGATCAAATTCGTTTATATTATTGACTAACATGTACTTAGTAATTACTGCTACAATAAATAAAAAGAATATGCTTAGAATATTCTTTTTAGAATTAAAAAATAGAGTTATACATTGAAATAAAATTCATCTCTATTTTAAAGATACTTTAGAAATTAAAATAGAAAAATACATTGGAAATGCTTTTAGTACTATCAGACAGTAAATTTATCGATCTGATCGAATGAGTAGTCTAAATTCCAAATTTCTTAAACCAACAAAAAATATTCAAAATTATTCTAAGAAATACAAAGCATCAATGGAATATACGGCCTTGCCGATAGTTTCCGACTAGCTTTTCAACTTTTTTTAATATCAGTAAGTTCTGAATTGGCCGGTGAAACATTGTATGGAACCTGAACATGGTGAGTTGTTTATCGGCAAAAACAAAAACAGCAACAGAAAGAAAGTAACAATGCTAGAAAACACAGTTATATAGTTTGACCGTATAAAAACAAATGCTAATTGCCCTGCTTGTACTTTTCTGAGAAACGGTACATTCCGCAGCCATTTTCTGAGTTCAGATAATCCACTTACATGTGTTGAAAGATGAAATTGACACTTAATCGAGTGATGCAGTGCCACATGGTATATCTATCTGCTCAACGTCTGGCTTTCGATACAGACTATCAGACTGTCTCCAGACGGCTTTCAGAAAAATTATTTCGAGACTTAATTACGAATTATAGAGATATGTAGAATGATTTTTTTTATCAATCATATATTAATTGATTATAATTCAGAAAAATTAGGTGTTCTATAAAGGTGGATAATTGTTTATATAATCAAATTTAAAAGATTTTGTGCGTGCTGATCGGGTTAGACAGTTCATCTTTATGTTTGTCATCCGTAAAATATAGGTCAAAGAAAAAGAAGAAAACCGCCGTTTAAGCTCACTAAACGCATCTAACAAAATATTAAAAACTGGTCAATCTTGTGGTGCTTGGAAGATACTAAGCAATTCCAAACAATCAGTCTGAAAGCTGAAGCACGGTAAATTGTGGTCCATGATGGTCGTCATCGCTGTAATGAAAGCGTCAAACTCGGAATGGAGGGAAGATAGACTTTGTCGTGTACCTTTGCCCCCAGTAAAAGTATCCGGTCCCCTTGACCATAAATCCATCCAAGTCCCGAGATCTGCCCCCCAGCTACTCCATAAACCATCCACTTGACAGTACGGCTCCGATCCGAATGTGACCCTGTCAATAATCTCCGAGTGTTCCGTAGGTTCCGTAATTTGGACTCCTTGTCATGCTGAAGTTTCCTGTTCCACTAATTTTAATATTTCCGTAGTATCAAATTCTATGCCTCGGAAAACCTTGTTGTTCATGGACTTCCAAATGAACTAAAAGATCTATGGATATCTAGTCTTATTATCTAACCAGTCCGCATCATTGATATTGTCTGCAGGAAGACGCCAAAATAAATAATCCATATTTGCATAAATCGACCCACTTGAAAACCTATTCTCAGTCCTAGGATAATTGGCCAACTCCCAGATTTTGAGTACTCATGAACATTCAAATAAGGCATGATTAATCGTCTGACAAAAGAATGTTAAAAAAGTAGAAAAAGTATTTAAAGACTTACGAATTCTCCCATGATTAAATTAGTCAACTCTTTTAATTGCTGAAAGAGATAAATGGAAAATATCTAATTCTCATACATAACAGAAAATTGTCTTAATAAAAAAGAAAATTCTAATATTCTTAGTAGGTTAAGGAGTAACTTAATTCTATATAAATAAGAGGCTATGGAGAGATGTTCCATAAGATCTAGAGAAAAAGATTTAGTTTTGAGAGAGTTTCTAAATCAATAAAAAAATTGTTCTTTAATCTTTGAGTTCTTAGCATATTAGATTTGGGCTTTAAGTCGAAAGACTCGATCAAGAAGGTGTATTGATGGTTTCGTGATCAAGCATGGGAGACGAAGTCAATCCACCGCGAAACAAGGATCTTGAATTTCCATCCATGCATTGTCCTATGCTTACATCAACAAACTATACCGCTTGGGTGATGCGTATGAAGATTACACTTCGAGTTAGCGAAGTTTGGGACACAATTGATCCAAGAAGAACGTTGTGGCGACAGCTCTCCTGTTCCAATCAATCACTAAGTCACTCATCCTACAAGTTGAAAAGCAAACTTCAGCAAAGAACCTTTGGGAAACTATCAAATCACGTCACCAAGGAGCGGAACATGTGAAGGAAGCAAGACTTCAAACTTTGATGGCCGAGCTAGATAGGTTGAAGATGGGTGACACAGACACGGTCGATGATTATGCAGGCAATATTTCAAGCTTAGCATCACAATCAGCTTCTTTGGGAGAAACCATCGAAGAATCCAAGCTAGTGAAGAAATTCCTATAACGAAATTTATTCATATAGTAGCATCCCTTGAGCAAGTCCTATACATAAATACAACGGGATTTGAAGATATAGTTGGGAGGCTAAATGCGTATGAAGAGCGTATATGAGAAGAGAAACAGAGTGAAGACCAAGGAAAACTAATTTCTCGAACTCGGACAACAACAACCGTGGAGGTTATGGAAACTCTAGAGGCGGTTACAATCGAGGCAGAGGTGGTTACAGCCGAGGCGGTAACAACAAAGGCAGGGGAAGTTATGGAGAGGCAGAGGAAGTTTCGGAAGAGGCAGGGGTCGAGGAAGAACCCACAGCCAGAATCAAGGAGGAGAAACCGGAGACCACAACCAGCAACAACCAAAAGATCGATCCAAAGTGATATGTTGGAGATGTGACAAACCTGATCACTATGCATTAACTTGTCCGGAGCGATAAAAGGAGCACCACAAGACAAACCTAAACGAGACTCAAGAAGCTGAAGCTCTTTATGTTCATGAAGTGGTGTTTTTTAAGAAAGAGAAAGGGTTCCCTAGGAACTATGATGCTGATAATACCAATACATGCATTTGGTATTTAGACAATAGAGCAAGCAATCACATGACATGAAACAAAGAATTTTTCTCAAGTTTGGATGAAAATACTAAATGAAAGTTTGGTGATGGCTCCGTTGTTGATATCGTTACGAAAGGATCAATCATCTTTGTGAGCAAGTCTGGGGAGAGAAGAGAACTCAAAGAGATCTATTACATACCCGAGCTAAAACACAATATAATAAGTCTTGGTCAAGCAACAAAGAATGGTTATGAAGTGTATATGAAGGGAGATGCCTTGACACTTAGAGACCCTCGTGGAGAGCTGCTAATACGAGTCATAAGATCATCAAATCGATTCTAGAAAACGCCAATGGAGATAAGCTATCCTAAGTGTCTACAAATTCAAGACGATGATTCTACGAGGACATGGCACGCTCGGCTAGGACATGTGAGCATTGGTGTGATAATTAATATGGTGAAGCAAGAGATGGTTGTTGGAATGCCACAAATACTACATGAGAAGAATGTGTGTGATGCATGCTTAGCAGGAAAGCAAATCAGGAATGCATTCTAACCAAGACGAGCTACCGTGCGACACAAGTTTTGGAGCTAATCCATGGAGATTTTTGTGGACCAATATCACCGCCAACACCAGCACAAAATAGGTATGTTTTTGTGTTGATTGATGACTATTCAAGGTATATCTGGACCTTGTTGTTGAAGGAGAAGAGTGAGGCATTCGATCGGTTCAAAAGGTTCAAAGAGTTTGTGAAGAAACATACCGTCTTGGAGATCAAAACCTTCCGCACCGATACAGGAGGAGAGTTTACCTCAGGAGAATTCAATCAGTTTTGTGAAGAAAACGGACCCACAAGGAAACTAACCGCATCATACACACCTCAACAGAACGGAGTGGTTGAGAGAAGAAATCGAACCTTAATGGAAATGACGAGAAGCTTGCTAAAGGCGATGAAGGTTCCGAATGATAGGTGGGGAGAAGCCGAACATCATTCAACCTATCTTAGTAATAGGGTTACCACAAAAGCATTAATAAGCCAAAATCCTTATGAGTGCTACACGTCTAGGAAACCTAAGGACCTCTGATGGGGATTTAGTTTTCACCCAAAATATTCCTGCAAGCGCACATGCTCTCGCAGTAGTACTTAGGGATCGAATCCACATGGAGAAAAATGTACACAGTAACAATATCGATTCGACTTGAGCTAAGTAACAAAAGATAGTTTTTTGGTGGTTCAGTCGATCGAATGAAGTTGTCGTTCGATCGAAAAGAAAGGTTTTTGTTTATGAAATGCAAAATGAAATAAAAGAAAACGATAAAGAAGCAAGTGTTGCAGTTTTTGGGTTTCAGAGAATTCTCTAGGTTCCATGTATTAAACTATTTAGGTTTTATAGGCAGATAAAAATTCAGTTAAGTATTCAAGCCAGTCATAAATTAATCTCCCTATTTTCATAGTCATGATTAAACTTGTCTAACATCGTAATTCACACAATAGTTACAAAGTGTGAACTAGGAAAGCAAGCCGTGGAAGTTGTTTACCTATCATTTAATACTAGTTCTTATCAATCTCATCAAGTTATCAAGATGGAGAGACCAATATATAACAAATCACCTAGGGTGTCAAATCTAAGCAATCATGTAATAAGCATAAATCCTACCTATCTGTCAGGCAATGAAAATCCTATTGAAAACTCATATTCCCAACAAAAGATCTACTCAAATATAATAGTAAAAACCATAGAAAAAGTAATAGAAATTGACAACATAAATAAATAGAAAAGGGTTTAGAAAACTTCTCCAAATACGTAGACAAGGAGGACGAAATCTTCTCCCTTACAACAGCAAGACAAAATTAGAAAGAGATTTAAAGAGAAATGAAAGCAAAGTGCGCTCTCTAGAGAGTTTTCTGTAAAACCTTCTTCTAAAAATCAGCCGCCTAGCCGATTAGGCGTCCGTATAATAACTAGTCGGTGCTTGTCCGTTGCGATTTCATCTTAGGCGGTTATAAATCGGAAAACTTAATTTTTGTGTTTTTTGGAGAGTTTTGAAGTTTGAAGTTAATGTTTATGGTTAGATCTATCATTGTAGTGCATAATTTACAAGGAAAAGAAGCATATAATGCGGAAACCCGAAAAAATAATGGCATAGGCGGAATTTAGGGTTGCAGAGGTCACTCTATCGGGGTTGAAGACTAGGGTAATTTCGTCTTTTTGCATCTCATTAAACGAAAATAGGAAAAAAATACAGCAATGGGACATTTGTAGGTTCGAACTCGCGTTAGGAGGGTCAATGGACCTGGAGCAAACCATCTCTGCTAGGTGTTATAACTGGTAACATCTCCCGTTGTTTATAAATATAGAATACCTACATATAAAAACATGGGAAAAAAAAATCCCCGATTAATTCCCATTTAATATCCGATTTTTTATTAATTGCTAGGTCCAGCTCGTCCGCCTGATTGGCGCCTAGTGATATCTTAAACTTGGGTGTAAGAGAGGCACACCTTTATTCTGAGATGAGAAGTCTCTTTATATGGAGAGTGAGGCACGTCCAAGGGCTTCAGCAAAGAGATAAGAGAGGATCACCAAAAGAGATTCACAATATTTGATCTTATCTTCTTCAATCGATCGAATAAAGAGAGGATTTCGATCGATTCTCTTCTAGAATGGTCTTCTGATAGCTCTGAATCTTCTCATACGACTTCTTGTTGTTCCCAAATATCACTTGAGTATCTGGAGTGGTTAGGACCAGTTTCTAGAAGCTTTTTGTGATTATCTGCAACTCAATGAATCGATCAATAGAAGTGCATTTGACCGATTGAGCTTTGTTCTTGGACTTCAGACAAACATCTCTTCAGTGAATTGGGCATAACTTCCTGCTCGTTGGGGCTAATGACTTGATTCCAAGCCCATATAAAAGTTAACTCACGTGGCTTGATTTTTTCCAAATTTTACGTCAATCCAAAATCTATAGCCCGTTTGGTGCTGAACATCTGGTGCTGAATTGTTGTCTTAAGCGAGAAAAACCCGTTTTTGTAACCTTCCTACAGGTCCTCCATGCTTAAGGAAAATATTTTTAAGTGGACTTCATGTTTGGATATGAAAAGAACTCATTTGTCCTTATTGGATATGATAGGATGCATTGGACATGCAGTCACTCTTTGGCCTTTTTGGGGAGTTTAGTAAGCCCAATTCAGGTGATCTTTGATGTTCCGAAAAGCTGACTCAAAGAGATTTAAATTGATATGTGGCTTGCCTCGTGAAACATTCTGAGTTGTCGTGGGCACTTGATTGAAAACAGCTTTCAATTCTGAGTTCTCGGATAGAGTTAGTCGCATGGCTTCAAACTGATCAAGGAGGATCAGTCCTTCATGTTTTGAACATGATTTCCAACAAACAAAAAAGAAAATCTTTTAGGAAAAAAAAGGAATTAGGTTTTGTTTTTGTATTGAGAAAAAAAAAAGGTTTTGTTATTTGTGATTAGTGATTTAATGCAAATTAACTACAAAATGTACATGGACTTTATAATTAATTTTTTTTGTTATGCTAATTGAGCTAAAAAGATTATTCTACATGTGTCTAATTTAACTAGGGGTTGATCCGCGCTACACGCGGAATGTGTTAATATTGATTTGTTTTTCATTTGATTTACTATTTGACATTGTATTTTATGATCGTAAATTTGATAATGTAGAAATTTTTATCATTATATCTACCTCACTGTTTTAGTTTGCCATTATGATTTTTGTATATTTATAATTTTAATTCCTCTATTTACTGATATGAATTTTGGTTAAGTCAATAGTTATCATTTGTGTTTGATAAGATAATTGATTATTTTTACATGCGGTGTCTAATATTTTATCAGAAAATAAATTGTTTTTTCTTACCACCATGAAAATTTGAAATAGTTGCTAATCATTTTGATATTTGTAGTTATTTTTAAGATCAAGTTTTTCAATTTCGACATATTTAAGTTTGTTCAATATATGTCGTCTTGGACTTCAAAAGATTGATTGTCCCCATAGTGATTTTTTATTTTTAGTTTTGATGATTTTGTCCCTTCCCATCTTGTTTTATTTAACCGTAGAGTATTAGCAATATATTGATATATGAATGGATACATATCAAATAGACTTATAATATTATATTTTGTTTCTTTCAATCAATTTGTACTTTATCTTAATATTTAAATATATTGACATAAACCTTTATCAATTTAATAGTTTATGATTTGTGTAATATAAAACAATAAAATGTTTATAAATATGGCATATTATTTGATATTAAACTTATTTTTTTAATAACCATCAATTGTGAAATGGTTGCCAATTTTTAAATATTTATCGTTAATATTTTTTTTTTGTAAAATATATTATATGTTTCACACGGTTAAATATTTTTGTTATCAGAGAATGTCGTTCGATATTTCAAGATATCTTTTCTCTCTTCCCAATTACATGAGTTAATAGTGGAATTTTGAGGTTGGAAAATTGCGGAGATAAAGAGTTGTGGTTATTTACAAATTTTATATGGTTTTCTTGTGTTTTAAAGATTGTCTACCTTCCCTATTATTCTTGTTATGGTTCAATCAAGGATTTTCTATAACAGTTCTAAATGTATAAATCAGAATATCGGATTAATTTTTTTTTATAGTATGTGTGATTTCTCAGTCATGTACAAAAAGAGTTCAATATAAATATCCATTTCAAGTCATAAGATGAATATTAATAAAAAAATACTCAATTTTATATTTTTAAATTAAATATTCATATGATTTCTACCATTTTAGAATTAATATGACTTTTGAAATTTCTTTTGTACTTAAATGTACTGAAACTATAGATGTAATTAATATGTGAAATATTTATTAAATTAAATTATTTTATCAAATTAAATATTGGAATGAAGTGGCATACATATGGCTGATGAGGTGTCTTCACCAAAAGAGAGAAAACTTACTTTATGCATATAGATTTTCTAAACATTATTGAATAAACTAATGAGTGCCAAATTTTAAATACTATGGGTGCAATAACAAAGATTAGCTATAATGCATATTAACATATTAAAAATTAGAGAAAATTTGTGCGTTGCGCAAAATAGTATTTTTAGGGGTATAAACAATTAAATATTTACAATTTATACTTAATTATTATATATAACCTTTTTATAGATAGATAAAGAAAATTTGGCATTGAAAATATTTGAATAAATAATTAAGATGGATTATATAGTTATTAAACTGCTATTGGACTTTCGTAAAATTTCAAGATATTTTCACAATAACGTTTTTTTTGTCGTGTCACAATAAGACTTTCTTATTGATAGTATTCAACCAGTTTGATGTATTCACATATTATTTTGATTAACCTATTCAGCTTTACAAAATATTTTACATGAAAATAAATAACTAAGCTAAATATTTAGAATTGATGTGTCATCAAAGTATGTCATTCTACAAAAATGTTACTATGTCATACACATTCATATTATTTATAAATATTTTGTTTGTATTATATAATTAGTTTTCAACTTTCTATTCTAATCACATCGTCTATTAATAAAGTTACAATTTTAATTTTCTACAATTATGATTCTCTCATTTAATTAAAATATATATTTATTACTTTAAGCATAAATTTGCAGTTACGTTTTCTCATCCACATTAATTGTGGATGTAATTTATCATTACGTCATTTTTATTATGATTGTAAATTTTGTGTGAATGCATCTTTTTTATAATAAAATAGTTTAGATTTTGTATTTTCTAAATAACAGTCGAGAGAGATGAGCCACACATATATATATATATATATATATATATATATATATATATATA
>OVAP01003952.1:0-15538 GCA_900406295.1 Aurinia saxatilis | reverse complement strand
ACTCTTTGTGTCGATCGACACCTCCTATTTTCCATCAATAAACTTTCCAGTTGCTTAGGTGTGTGACCCTATGNGGTGTGTGACCCTATAGGATCATGTGATGCTGGCCATGAGTTCTCATAACTCATAAATCATGAGCGGCTTCTAGCAAAGCATTATGACTACCCAGTTCACATGACTATAACAATCTCGATCCTTAACAACCATGTTTGAGTCATACAGTGTGATTTCAGGACAACTTTCCTTCACGTTGGACCTTGAGAGATCGACCATAAGTCAACATTGGTAGTCTTCTGTCCCATGAAGATGGAGTAGTTCTTGAGGAAGGTCATGGTAAGTTCTCGGAAGCTGTCGATGAAGTTTCTCGATAGTCGAGAGAACCATTGTAGAGCTGGTCCTTAGAGATTCTCAACAAAGAGGAGACAAAAACCTGCGTCTTCGTATCCTCTTGGGAACTTGGCCCTGTTCATGGTGATACAGAAGGACGTCAGATGTTCCCTTGGGTCGGTCGTCCCATCATAGTGTGGGATTCCGGGATCGGGGATGCGAGCTTCTGTGATCCTGCGAGTGAAGGGAGTAATCTCCGATTCCTCGAGCATGCGGTCGATTTCTGGTGCGCGGCTAGTTGCCTTGTGGATCTGCAAGCGCACCTCTTGGATGGTAGCTTCTGTTCTGCAGAGGGATGCTCTGAGTCGGAGGATTTATTCCTTTTGTTCTCCGAGTTGATCGTCACCGGAGTACTCGTCGAAGACTTCTTCGCCTTGATCTTTAGGTTGTTCTTATGGCTCTGGTTGTTTAGTGTCCGGAGGTGGAGTCGCTTTTCTCTCGCGATCGTCTTTGATGTGAGGTTGCATGTTGATCACCGGAGTGTCCTTGGTGAGGTCGATAGTTCTCTCCGATCCTTGTGTTTGCTCCGTTCGGGTGACAAGGTTCTTGTGAGCCGTCTGCCTTGTGGGATCGAGAGGTGGTAAGCCGAAGAGCCTTCTCGAAGCTTTCCGAGGTTTGTTTCGGACATAGAGTTCCTTCAACCTATCCGCGATGGATTGGTTGATTTTTTCCTGCTTCACGGAGCGTGTGAGCAAGTCGTTGAGCAAGGTTTTGACTTCTGCGAAGCCAGTTTGAGGATTGACGATTCTGTTTCCTCCTCCGTTGAGTGGAGTCTGCATGGTCGGACCGTCTGGATGGCTTCCGTTGTTGATTCTTCCGTTTTAGCTGTGGAGTCACCATGGATCCGTCCGGGATAGATTGCTGGATGGTTTGCTCTTCCCCTGCCATGTTCGTCGTAGGTTACAAGAGATTCTTCGTGTGGAACAGTCGATGAGTCCCCACAGTCGGCGCCAAATTGTGTGTACCAAATTCACACAACCACAAAAATTGTCTAACGAAACTTTAAAGAGATCGTTGACTATGTTAATGTATGAATCACTTGCGAACATGGAAGTACAGAAAGCAAACGAACTAAGAACGGAAGACAAAGACAAAGATAGAAAGCTAGGTTATTATTGATAGTATGCAGAGATTCCTTGCAGCCGCGAAGTTAGGGTGCAAGAGCTCCGAAAAGTTGAAAGATACATTATGAGCTAGGACTAGCAGACTATTTATACTCTTAGCTAAACTATCATACGACCATAGGTTATTCCTTCTTGTTTTCGGGCCGCCTTTCCTTTCTCTGTCGATAAAATCTCAGATGGTTTCCTTTTCTCCGATATGCTTCGATACACCTTCCTTTCCTCCGATATTCTTCGAGAATACTTCCATTCTTCCGAGAATCTCCTAGAAGACTTCCTTTTCGTCGAGATACAAAGGAGAACTTCCATTTCCGTAAGATTGTGTCTGAACCTTCTAGTATGTCGGTTTACGAATGGCTTTGCTTGGTCCGAAATGCGGTGGTCGGCCCGTTAAGGAAGTGTTGGGCTGTTTAGCTTGTCAAGAGTGTTGTTAGACTCGTAAGTCCAATGTGTTCGGATGGTTACCTCGTTAAAAACCTTAGCAAGGAAAACCACTAGGGATAAAACCTTACCAAGGGAAAAAGAGTGTAACCACGTTGATGTTTGTCGATCGTATGATGAAATGTTCATCGTGGATCCTTAGTCCTCGATGGAACTTAGTTGTTTGCTTTGCTATGATCCACGGAAAGGAAATTGTATACACCCTAATTCATTTCGACTTGTCACAATCGGGGGATAGTGTCGAGATCATGTTAGGCGACGCGTGTATGTTCCACAGGTCGCGAAACTTTGCGGAAGCAACGATCTGCGACCCATGTGTGTTCCACGGGTTGCAGAACTTTGCGGCACAATCTGCAACTCATGTGTGTTCCACGGGTCACAGAACTTCACGGAAGCCATGATCCGCGACCCGTGTGTGTTCCACGGGTCGTGGAATGGGACGTCGAGATGAGTCGCGACCTGTGGCTCAGGCACGGGTCACGGAAATGAAGTGTCAAGACGAGTCGCGACCCGTGGCTCGTGCACGGTTCACGGATTTGACATCCCACGATGAGGNNNCGCAAGTCCCTTCCGAAGTGTTGCTTCATCGAGACTTGTCTTCTTGATGGCTTTGTTACATGTTCGTATGATCGAAAGATCAATTCTTGTTGAAAAATGACTTCTAGATAGCTCAATTCCATGTTCGTATGATAGAAAGAACAAATCCCGGAGGAAATTGAGTTCTCAGAAAGTTTTTAGTTTGCGATAAGCGACCCGTGGGTCGCTGTTCGTGTTACCACGACGAAAGGGGACCAGTGAGGGGTTCACAGGTGGTGGGTCAAGCCTCTCATTGTAAGAGGCAACCTGTGGAGCCATTTTCGGGCTCCGAAAACAGTTTCGTATGAAATCGAAGCTTTGTTAGTCCGATTTCATGTGTGGATGACCAAGCTATTGAAAGACTAAGTCTTTCGATAGTTATCGCAAAGGATGTTGACTACGATGGCTCGATGATCATGAGCAACCTATCCTTGTGATGCCTTAATATTTGGAATGACACCAAGTCTTAGTCGATCCTTGTGTTTTACGGAGAACACCTGACCATTTTATGCTATCAATATTTGGGGGTGAAATCCGACTCCCATAATGTCATTCCTTCATACATAATGTTGGTGATATCATATTATATATAGGGTCTGACTGGTTTAACCGTTGCGGATGCGGTGGCGGATGTGGGCGGTTACGGTTTCGAGAGTTATCAAGCTATTTACACAGCTGACGTAACGTTTACATATTGTTGAATTTGCAGAATATTTCTGACTGGATACCAACACATGTAATAGCGATAGAGTATACGTTAACATCAGAAAACCATATAACTGTAAAAACGTTTTTACGAATCATTCTAATTTATAAATATTTTATTATAATTATTAGTTTAATATTATTATATATAAAATCACAAATAAACCACTAAATGATTATCCTAAAACAAATAAAATTAGCACTTATCACTTTCTATTTGATGTATCACCAAAAACTATGTCGAATAGTGTGACAAATTACGAAAAAATTTGTTCCAAGGCATGTGATAATAGTTTGATTAAATTTACCGATTTACATATTTATAATATAATAATAGTGAATCAAATAAATCATTATTATTATTTTTATTAGGGCATGTCATTATTTTTAAATAAAATATAATTTATGATATAAATAATAAAAATATAACTGATATATATTAAATATAATTTATAATACATATAAAATATAAAAAATTGTTTTATTTTTATTTAAAGTATAGCTTTATAAAATATTTATATATTACAAAACCATAAAATAAATCATATTAAAATATATTTTTAAGAAATCATGAATACACTAATTAAATATTTCAAACAGATTTTAAAACTTTTTTTATAAATAATTCATGTTCACGATTTATGTATATATAAATTATAATTATAAAAATATTTTGGTTTAATCAAAATTTTACCCCAAATTTATAAGAATATGATGACTTAATATAAGATAAATATATTTTCTTTAGATTTTATTTTTTATATATGTTTCCTACTACTGAAAGATAAATTTTTAAATTAGAAAAGTAGTCACCCGCAATTACAAACATTCGGGGAAATAAATTTTTGATTTTGGGGAATTTTGAGCGGTTAAAAACATTGATTTCTATAACTGTTGTCAAACGCAAACAATCGCTACCACCCGCAAACAAATGCATTTGCGGGTTGTAGCGGGTGATTCATCACCTATTTGTACAAAATATTTCTAATAATATCATTCAGATTCTAACTCTATAATTATCACATATTTTTGTGCGCGAATACGTGGAAATTCAGCTAGTTCATTTATATAGACCCAATAATTCAATAATGATAAAGATTCTACAATTAGCAGTTTAAAATTAAACCCGAGATGTTCTTCTGTACAATGTTACATATATGAATCCACATTCATTAAAAATTCATAAAATCTCTTGGGGTTATAATGTTATATTCCCGTAAATTGATCAAAAACACATAAGACATTTCCTTGTTAAGAGAATTTGAATTGTTGAACTTGGGATTCACAATCCAACTCAGCCACGAAGTCCGTTGACAGACTGTGGAGGAGCTGAGTTCCTTCTCCGGTCTGTCTTGGGTAGATGTTTAGACATCATTGATTCCTTCATAAGAAAAGAAAAAAGGATTGTGAATTTGTAATGTTTCTGAATGATCATAATAATGGAGAAATCCAACACGAATGCTTTAAAAATACCTGTTCTTGAATTATGCTGCGTGCCTCGACAAGTTGTGCTTCAAGTTCAAGTTCCCTCTCTGTGGCTTCAGAAGTAATGGTCACTTCTTTTTGGGCGTCTACTAACTGACCCATACGTTCCTTCATTAACCAAAACAAACAAAAATGGACAAGTTAGTGCATGAGAAGCTATTAAATATCTCAAAAGTGAAAACTCGTGTTAGATTTTTTAACCTTGATGGAAACCATCTTGGAGCGTAAACTATCTTCTATTTGACCCCGAGCCATACGAAAAGGTAGGTCAAAAACATCCTGTCAAATGTCAATACCACCGATCTTTCTTGTTGATATATAATACCGGGTTTTTGGGTGTATGTATGCAACGGGTATTTAACTTATAATGAAAAGTATGTACCGTCTTCCCGCCCAAAGGAGACTGAGAAGGATCTGCACTGTGTCTTCCATTTGCATTCAAGAAAAAACGCATGTCTCCCTGTCAAAATGATGATAGTCTTCAATAAAAAAGACCATATAAATTCTCTCATAGAAGTTTTCTTAGGCTAGGAAGAGAAAGAAAAACCGAAATAACCTGTGTGGATCGCAGTAAGGCTCTTAAATCAGTGTTCTCTGCCATCAGTTCTTGATTCTTCGCCTCATATGCATCCACCTTACAAAACCATATTGCGCCAGTTTATAAAACTACATTCATCTCCATAAAAAGCTAATAAATTCATTGTGGTTACAATCTTTTTGTAGAAATCAGAGTCAGCTTTCTTCCCGGTCCATGTTCCACGCTGCCTGCCTTCTTTCTGTGCGTATACATACACACATACAAGAAAACGTCCATCAAGGAAGAGATTAATAAGTTTGATAATAGCCATTTTAACAACCCAAGTAGTACCTGGAGCAAATTCATAATTTCCATGCCTGATCTTGTTTCCTTCTTTTTCTCCATCAACACTTGGTTTAACCTCTCCTAAAACAAAATCAATTTTCTTCCATGTTTAGTTTCCTAAGATTCAACCTATATTATTAACATACACTTGAAACTCAGATTGTGATTTCATCCAAACCTGTAGCTTTATGTACTCTTTTTCTTTTTTCTTTGTTTCATGTAACTGTTGGGTCTTGACTTGCTTTCATACCAAAAAGAAAAAGAAATGTTCAAAAGGGCATTGCATCAGCATTGAGGATAACAGAGAAATCTAGGTGGTAAAATGTGATAGATCAAACCTGATTAGCAATCACCATCCGCTGAAACTCGTCTCTTTCTTTCTGTAGCTTCTCATTCTGAGCCTTTAAGGCCGCTGTATTTTTGGCTTCGGTTCTTGTGACAGAACCAAGTTCCCTCTCTTTGGCTTGCAGTTGAGTCTCAAGCCTTTCAACTTTTGCCTCGAGTCGCGCCATGTCGGATAAAAGTCTGAATGCAAGTAGAAAAAACTTGATAGATGGAACAAAAGTAACAATTTGAATAATAAGAACATCGTTGTCTATAGCAGCACATTACTCTCAACACAGATAAAACCAAAAATAGTAAACAAAAAGCATGATCTGGATTACAGATTGAGAGCAATGGATTTGACTTATGATAGAAGCAATCCACATACTAGATAAGTTGAACACATGATCCAATTGAGGTAAGGACAGAATAGTGACCCACCGTTGTCTGTGATCATTAGCAGATTCTCTGAATTCCACATCTCGTTGCCTCTGTTGAATCAAAGCGTATATGCAATTGCAAGTTCTCGCGATTGAAACCTAATCACATATTCATCGAATCAGATTTCCATACCCTTAAAAAAAGAAAAAGAAAAAGAATCCAGTACGCACAGGATCAGTAGCGAAGAGGTCGAGAGAAGCAGAGAATCCGTAAGTGACTAAGCTCTGATTTAAGTACTTTATACAGTGCTCCAGATTATCAACATCCGCAAAATTACGCTCCCTGATCCATAAGGAGAGTCAAAATCGAATTCAGTCGAAGTAGAAGAAGAAACAAAACGTAGAAATGACAAAGAAACTCACCCGATCGGTGAGAAACCGAATTGTGGAATCGGCTGTACTCTGAAATCGAATTCCGGCGCGGTCAGTGACATCGTTGACCGACGGAGCCGCCGGAGAAATAGAAAGAGACAAATCCAACTTTTCACTGAATGTGTGTCTCTCTCGGATAGATCTATCTTGGGGAAAGACAAACTTTAATTATATTTTGCTTTTAATTCTGTACGATGCGGTGCACTCAATACACCGTGTTTCTTAACGTGATTACTCAGACGTACGGTTGATCCCGCTACGTGGCTTTTATTTAATGGTGGGTTTTAGTATAGTTGGGTCTACCGCATTACTGACGATAACATACAACAATCGGTAACTAACTTGCTGAATTATTGGGCGGGAGATGCCACGTAGGACTACCAACGTTTACTCTATTTGTTCGTTGGAGTCGTGCCCACCAATATCTTATTTGCCAGCATTTTATAGACACTAATTTTTTATATATGATTGGGCCTTTAAATCATTTAAGCTGTTTTCTATGTTTAACCCAGCATTGGCAATCTGGCATGGTCCATGTCTTGTGTGCTCTATCCCATCCAAAAAAACTATGTTTTGTAATGCAACAAAATATTATTATCAAGGCTTTTTGTTGGAAAAGTTAATGTATCTCCCCAAATAAATGTATCTCATTTATTTTGAATTGTCAGTTCAGTGTTCAAACAGCATATATGCCCACTCGTTTCAGCCTTGCACATAAACCACCAAGCAGAGGCGTATCTGATGTGAACATCGGACCAAATAGCACATCGATTTAAATACATGTCGTCAGAGAAGGTCCCATGACAAGATCAAAAGTTAAGCAACTCACAAAAATTATCAACAATTGCCGGTCAAACTTTCACCAACACCGTAAAACCGAAGATGCTAGCTTCCATGGTCAAAGACGACCCAATCACAGCAGAACAACTTAGAGTCATGTCCTTAGTTTCCTTTTATTTCTTTAATGAGACATTGCGTTGTTTGGACTATGTTTGCTTAAACGTTTTGCTGTTTTTGTTACATGTGTTGTTTTATTTTTCTTTGAGTCGAACCCTAGTAGTTGAGGACACCACAACTCATGGGTTCCGGCTAAACCTGAAGAAAATTGAGCAAAACTGAGGAAACAATGGAATGTTTAGTCGAAGACCATTGTGATAAAGGATAAATCAAACAGAGAGTCAGAGACCGTATGTTTTGTAGAAGATCTAAATGTTTGCATTGTTAAGCATCATTTTTGGGCTTGTTCGCACCACCTTGCAATACGGCATATATTCTCTCTTGACGATATCTCTCCATGAGTTCATCGTTGGAGAGAAGGATTTTAACGGGGCTATCGAGTTATGGTAAAAATGAATGCAAGGTAGTGACAATTAAAGCTGGGAGTGTATGATTTATTCAAACAGCTGAGTAACTGAAGATAGGAAAGTGAGTAGAGATTTAAGTTTGGAGCGTGAACGGAGAAGACGAAGAAGAAGGGTCGCTGTTCTTTTTTTTTTGTTGGCTGTGTTTTATTTTTGGTTTGCGTTTTCTGTTTCATATATGGTTTAGTAAATAAAGAGCGGTGGGCTCAAAGCCCAAAAACTACTCCATGCATGTTTTTAAAAACGAAATAAGACAATAACAAAAACATGCCCAAACATTTAGAAACATAAATAAGTTGCCACGNTTAGAAAAAAAAAAAAGTTGCCCCGGGACAGTCTTTAAAATTTTTTTTTTTTTTTTTTTTTTTTTTGCTGAGGTGGACACTCTCATAATCCTTAGATTAAGAAATAAAAAATGGGGGTCTTAAAGCCTAAAAAAGTAGTCCATGTATGATTTTAAATCGAAATAAGATAATAACACAGATATAATTAAGACAATGGAAATTATTTTTATGATTCGTATGATTATTAAATCGTATAGAATTAGAAAATAATGTAGATTTTGTATTATTATGATTTACAATATGTTAAACGTATATAATAGTATACAAAGATATGTGTAAATACCACAAATATATGATTGTATTTACAGTTTTTATATAAATATTTTAGGAAAAACTGTCTATTTAGACACCAAGTGTTGGACCCTGTGACTATAGACTCATAAAGAATTCGTAATGGTCTAAATATACACCAACTTATATAAAACATCACACAACATCACAATCTATAGTGTTTTGGTCTAAGTCATCAAACCGTTAACGGATGTTAGTTTTTCCATGAGATTTGCTGACGTGGCATTATTGTGACGGATTTTGATGCCATGTCAGACCAAGTAACATCATTGAAACTATGCTGGATGAGTTAGATTCAACTGTAACGATTGGAAGGATGTGGTGGAAGCTGCCATATGAACCGATACGAGATAAGAAGCCATTGTGGAGAGACATTGAGCAAAAACATCTAGAGGATGAATGAAGCTTCCAAGTGGACATTTTTTGTGTGGATATCTTCATAGAAGAAAGGGCTGGTGATCCATTCATTCCTGGAGATGCTGATGATGATGAAGCCGAGGAGAGTTCGAGTATTCAGACTTCCAGAGGATGAAGAAGACACTGAGCGAGACTGTCCTTAGAAGATTTATTGTTCCCTTTGTAATGGGCTAATGGTTGGTTTATGCTTTATTTGGGAAGACAAAACTGGTTCATGTTCAATTTTCGGTTCAATGTTTTTTGTTTAATTTTCGGTTCAATTTTAGGTCTAGAACTTTGGTTTAATTATTTAATTTGGGCTTTAGCCCATCAATATTGGGTCTGGCCCAACCAAAAAATGATGTGGATACTGACATGGCATTAAAGTCCATCACAACAATGCAACGTCAGCAATTCTCGCGAAAAAACTAACATCAGTTAACGGTTTGATGATTTAGACCGAAATACTATAGATTGTGATGTCGTGTGATGTTTTATATAAGTTGGTGTGTATTTAGACCATTACAAATTCTTTGTGAGTCTATAGTCACATGCTCCAACACTTGGTGTCTAAATAAGCAGCTTTTCTATCTTTTTAATATTTCTTATATCACACATCTTTTAGAATAGTTATTGTAACATTTGGTTCAAAATAATTTTACCTAATTTGGATATCAGATATTATTAACAATTGCTTAATAATGACCATTATCAACAGTAAGAAAGCAATGGATAAACATGTACCTCTTGATGATGGTTCTCCTTAATCCGCGCGAATTTGAATTATATTTTATTTCTAAGATGGTTGGAAAAGCTGTAATTTTTATTTTGAAGACTTTTGAATTTAAAACGCCATGTTTATATATAAATGAATATGTTATGTTTAAAATGCATGAAGATACAAAAAAGTTCTAGCATAATTGTATGTTGTCAGCTTACCATATAATTGTTCTTCTTTTCACTTTTTCCTACAAATCGAAACATATACTTCTTCCACTACAAAATAAGCATCGCTTAAGGATTAAAAAAAGGTGTCGCTTAACGATTATTTTTTCTTTCAAATTTAGAGTTGTTTTTAGATTTCATTGTAAAATTTCACACCAAATGCCTAATTTAACGTCATGCTTAATAAGAAGAATACAAATAATCAAACTTTTTTTAAAAGCGTAATAAAATTTGTAATATAATTTTAAAATTTGTTTGAAAACAGTTTAAGTGACACATTTTATGAAACATGGTGAGTATTTAACAGCAAAAATGTTATACTATATGTTTAAATTTTTTAGATCTTCATTCCATATAGATTACAAAAAATTTGGTCATCGTTATCTGGTTTATGAGTTTATCTATACTTTCACTACTTAAACAGATGGGAGTGTAAATATGTGTGACTCATGCATCTATCTTGAACAAAAAATTTGTTCACATCTTTTAAATATAATTTTTGATAAATAAAATATGTAATGTAAGCACATATTTTCTTGCGCAATAAACTAAATAAGTCATGGATTAATAAAGAGAGAATGACAAATATACCCAACTTTACATACCCACTAACTACATATAATCACACCATTTTTTTTAATCACATATATCCACCCTTTTTATTTTAATACCATAATACCCTTCATTTACCAAAACTATTTTTCATTATAAATGATATATTTGTTAGTGGTTTAGGATTTTAGGATTTAGGGTTTAGTAAAATTATAGAGTTTATGATTTACTTAGGGTTTAGGATTTAGGGTTAAACTCTTATAAACTTAGAGTTTAATTTTTAATAACTATTAGGGCTTAATTGTTAGGATTTAGGGTTTATATTTTATGAGGTTAGAGTTTATTAGGGGTGGGAAGACTTTTTTAGGGTTTAGGATTTTAGGATTTAGGGGTGGGAAGACTTATTAAAAATAAAACCTAAGTTTATAAGGGTTTAATCTTAAACCCTAAACCCTAAACCCTAAACCCTAAACCCTAGATCCTAAACCTTAAAACTCCATAAATAGTTAATATTTAAATAGGGGTATTTTAGATTTCTTACAAGAAAAATAATTAAAAGGAAAGAAAATGGGTACATGTGATTAATGAGATAAAAAAAAAGGGTATATGTGGTTAAACCGCATTAATAAATAAGCGTTATTAAGTCTTAGATCTCCCTCGTAGGAAGATCAGTTTTGTCTTTGGAACTGTGTCCCTTGTGGTATTGAACCAACAAGTTGATTGTGGGAGACGTCGATCCATGCCAGAGAATATTGGTTCCCGGGATCAGGAGGAATCTAACCAGAAATTTTGTTTTGGGATAAATCCAAAAACTCTAGCTTCGTCAAGTATTTCAAAGATGATGGGATGTTCCCGTAAAACAGTTGCTTGAGAAATTCAGCACATAAAGTCCTCATAATATCCCCATAAATTTAGGAATCGTTCCATGGAGTTGATTTCCTGAAAAATCAATTGTTGTGAAGATTTGTGAGGATATGTATCATCTACATTACCACTCATTTTCTCACCAAAACTATTGATTCGTAGTAGCCATCAGGTCCTCCTAGTCTGTCTGGTCTTTGCATGTACTTTAGATCTGTATCATCTTCATGGATGTACATTCCCTTCAAATTCCTGAAGTAATCAGATCTTAATGTTCCGGTGGAGGAATTGTGCGACACGTCCATAATCCTTAGCTGAGGAAACTCAACTTGAGGGTGATATTAGACTCCGTAGAAATAGTTAGAACTAAGCACAAGAACTTGTAGCTCCTGCAAAGAATGTAACCATAATGGAAAACTATCGCTGATTTTATTGTGGTCCCACATTCAGAATTTCGAGGTTTCGACAACCAATAAGAGATGTTGGGAGTTTGCCTATGAATTGGTTGTAACTAATATCAAGTGACCTTAAATACTTGGCCTTCCCAAATGTAATACTTCCTCGGAGACGATTTGTGTGGAGGTTCAAGTCTGAAAGAAAAGTGTGATCTCCTAAACACCAAGGAATTGAGCCATGAATGTTGTTTTTTGAACAAAATTAGGTGCGTCAGAGATCTTAGTTTACATATCGATTGAGGTATCTCTCATGTGAAGTTATTATCTGGTCCTAAGAAGGATGAGATAGATGTGGATGGGAAAAAGAGTGCTCCTTCAAAAAAAATTGAACGTAGATCCAACAAAACAATCTAACTTCCATGTACAAATTTCAAAAATCCTTTGAAACCGTTGAGAAAATTGTTTAAAAGATCCACATAAGACAGCTTTGGCAGCTTCCACAACCAATATGATACTAGACTTTTGATTTTGTTGTTGGAGAGGGTTAGTGAAGACATGTTGCTCTGATATATAATGAACTCATGGAATTCAGTGATGTTGCAGCTTGAAAAATCCAAACGTTCCAAACCTCCCAACATAACTGACGTTTGTTGGTGATAGAGGAATGCCTGACAAAGTTAATAGTCGTATCTCCTTGAGAGTTGAGAAGACGTTGAAGTATATTAGAGAGCCCATGAATTTGTTGTTCTCAAGACTTAACAATTTCAAATTGTGTAAGAGAGAAATATTCTCAATCCCAACGAGTTCGTTGAGTTGGTTATTATCTAAAGAGACATACTCCAACGATGAAATCTTGTATAGGGATGAAGGACCAGCTCCTGTAAATGAATTGTGTCTTATTGAAAAGGTCTCGGGGTTGGAGAGCTGGCAAAAGTTCACTCGAACGAATACCGTGAACTGATCGGAGCCGAGCTTGATAGTACGTAGTTTCCTCATATTTAGTAATGTGGATGGAAAGGTTTCCAAGTGAATGTGGAATCCTTCCCAAAAAGGATGTCATCGTAATGCTTAAGAATTGCATGGAGTTATTCCCCCCCCCCCCCNTCCCCCCCCCCCCCCCAAAACAGGAAGATTGCCTCTCAGATTTCGATTTGCACCCAAGATAATGGATTTAAACCTCGGTATAAAAAAAATACCGCTCGGAAATTTTCCAGATATATTGCAATCCACGAGACCTAGCGATCTTAGAGACCACATGGTCAAAAACTTGTGGGGGATTTGGGAAGAGATATTTACACCACTCAAACCTAATTCTCTGAGCTTCCTCAAGTTCTAAGGTAGTTGAGAAAGAAAACTTTCGTCAACGGAAAGAAAACACTTGGGAAACCAGAAAACAGAAAGAGAAGTTTGATTAAGAGAGACCAAATTCTTAGGGTGAAGAAGATTGGTTGGGATTTAGCCACACAATAATGAGTTTGTAAGGTTTAATGTTTTTAGGTGCTTCAGGTTCTCAAACTCCGTTGGGATCGTTGAACCGGTGAAATTGTTGTAGGACAAGTCCAGCCACGGAGATGATGCAATCTAAAAAGACTGATGCTGGATTTGAAAGGACCTTGGAGACAGCTGGCACAAAGATTTAGTTCGATCACTTGGCCAGACGCATCTCATGTTATCCTATTCGAAGAACAAGAATCTGTTTTGTTGACCCATGATTGGGTATTTGGATTGGAGATGACAAATGGTTCAAACGAATCAGGTTTTTGTATCCCAAATTTATTTTTTAAGACCAAAAGAATATCCCTTTGGTCGGGATGACAACACATGTGTTTGGTAGAAGAAGAAAAAGTATTTAGATAAGTAATGAAAATGATAAAAAGAAATTGATGAAACCAAGAAAGCAAACTTGTATCTGTGAAGGAGAGAATGTTGAAACTCTGAATATGCTAGCCCTCGTCGTTGTGATTTATATAATAAATTTGGGAGAAATTTCGAGGAAGTAAGCAATATAAAGTTGTAAAAAATTGTGTGCGTAATTGAAATTTACATTATCAAAATCTTTCATTTTTTGTTTAGCTAAATGAATAGTTATACTCGACAAAAATAAAATAAAATGAAATGATTATTGTCAAAAACGGAGTGAACGTTATCAAGATCTTTTGTTTTTGTTTAGCTAAATGAAGTAAGCTAGATTAGTGGTCAAAAGTTCTAAAAAATGAGTGCTTAAATGAATTGGTAAGTTGTTGATGCATTCAAGATTTATTTTAGAGATCACATGGTAAAAAACTTGTAAAAAATTGAGTGCTTAACATCATGTTGATGCATTCAAGCTTTATTTCTAGGCTACTGGCATATATGCAAATCATCACTCCATTTTTTTCTTTTCTTTTATTTTGCAAATGGATGAATCTTTAAGGACAAAGTTTATTCTTAACGATTTAAAATTTTCATGTATTGAAGGATAATGAAACCGCAACATTTTCTATCCATAAGTTGCTTGGAAAGCCTAACACTGTAGTTTGCTGCTTGGTTTTATTGTCATTGTAGCCTTTTGCTGCAGTTAATGTGTAGTGACGGAGATAAATGATGTGGCACATCAAGTGAACTATATAAATTGAGAAAAGACTCAGTATTTCTGTTAACGTTACATCTTAACCTATTAGACACTAGCCTATAACTTACTGGTGCAGTTTTTAGTGTCTACAAACAAAAGGTAGAATATAAAATACAAGGAGAATTAGAGAAGATATTGAAGACGAGAGTCTTCTAAAATTCTGTGATGAGCAAATGTTTTGTCAATTAATGAAATAGCTGCGAAGAATATAAAAGAAGTTGCCTATTAATTTAGCACTAGGATAGTGACCCGTATCCTGTGCGGGTTTGAATGTAATCGATAAAAAAATATTAAACTTTGTTTTGTGTTCTTCCGAAAGTAGAAGGTGAAGAAAAAAACGTAAGTGTCATCCAATGAAAAGTTCTCGTAAAATAGTATTGTAAAAGGTAAAAAAATATTTGATAACGCTAAACAAAGAGGAGGTGGAGTTTGTAGGATGGCCTTCTTTGGTAAGTTTATTTGTATTTCTCTTCCCTCTGAACTTTAAAACAATAAAGTGTCCGACTTCGTTCAATTTCATAAAGATTTAGATGTGCTCTCTATGGAAGAAGGCATCTTTTCCTTTCGTGGTCGGCCACCTATAATTAAATGATAAATATCGTTGTCAGTATAGTCACGAAAAACGTAATTAAGTTACAAATAAAATGCTTACGTTTTTGAAGAGGCTGCGGTGGTATTAAAGCATTACTACTTGGCACTATTGTTTCTCTTTGCCCAATATCATACCTTTCTATCAGCGAAGTGTTTGGTGTCGAGTTAGATGTGATCTCTGTCGAAGGCAGGATATTTTCCTTTTTACGTCGACCACCTAAGATCAAATAATCGATTTGCACTGAATTCCTTCCTATACAAAACTAATTACAGAAATAACTTACGTTTTTGAAGAGGCGGTGGTGGTTGAATCGCTGTAAATCTGATCGGGATTATTGTTTCTCTTTGTCCAATATCGTAACTTTCTATCTGTGAAATAAGATTAATCAATCAATTGTTATGTGATTAATTGATTCTAGATGATACAAACAATGAAGGAAAGTTGTCCTGAAATCACACTGTATGACTCAAACATGGT
>OVAP01003951.1:0-15538 GCA_900406295.1 Aurinia saxatilis | reverse complement strand
TTTTGCGACAAATCTGTCCCTCGCAAATCATGTGTTTTCTTGTAGTGATATATTGTGAGAAAATTGTTACGAATGGATTTGTGGGTATTTGTTTTAATTTGCTACAATATGTTGTCACAAATTTGTAGCAAAATAGCTACGATTGTCCGTAATGCCTACCATTATATAGCTACATTCAAAAAATTGTAGCAAAGCTGTCGCAACCAGTGTTTGCTACAAATTATAAGCCATAGTGACAAATTTTTGTGTGACTATTTACCTGATTCCTTGTACTAATTAGTACGCTTGGGATAAACGAGATTTTTGCCAATGTGAATAGTGAAGGAATATGATTTACCATGTATGTGACACAAGTCTTGTGTGTGTGACGTGTGTGGATGTCACGTTTGGATAAATACACAAGGGTTGAACGTAACTTGAGTGTGTAGCGATGATATCTTAGTGAGAAGATGTACCACAACTGGAAAAGCTATCTGGGCTTCAAGTTAAAAGAAGAAGTCACATGTGCTTGGGTTCGTAGAAAAACCCGTCAAAGAATTTAAGTCCACGTTGAGTTTATGGAAGGAGCTTTGGGTCTGTATACCCTTTGGTACAAATAAATGCATACAAGCCCCCAATGAGTATTTTCAATTGGTATCAGAGCGTGCTTTCGTTTCGAGTAATGATTCTGGATCTGGGGTGAACAAAGTAAGAAGAATACATGATGGAAATTAGTGTTTATCCAGACACAAGAGGTTATGTTAAGTCGGAGTAGCTCATAGTCTGAGAAAGCAAAGAAGATCAAGCAATCGTAACAGAGGAGTCATCAGAGCTTCATACATCATACATGTCATCCAAAATTGAATCGAAACTCATAAAAACTTGGGTGGTTTGGATCCAGTCATACTCATCGACGGCTTGCGATGAAGAGGTTGAGACTGTGGTCAGAAAAGCAACATGTTAAGTGGCTATTACCATCAAGAAGAATATGAAGCTCAAGCGGATTATCACAGTGATTACAACTCATGACATCAACGGAGTCTTTGCAACACTAATAATCTGAAGGAGAAATTATAGATTAGGTTCAAATGTGTGCAAAGTTCGAAGTAAAATCTAGAATGAATGCGTATGCTGGAAACTATTCAAGTGAATTCAGTCTCTGGGATAAAATTGGATTCTTCACAAATAGGAAGAGAGGAAGAATCAAGGTTCTTTGGGATTGATAAACAAAGTTTACCCTATGTATTTCTAACTGCAAGTGCAAAACAAATTATAAGTTATAGTAGTTAAGGATCGAATCCACGAAGACCGAATAAATATGCAAACTAATTTAATAAATTCTAAATAAAAGCTAGATGATTGGTTGTTGATGTTAACTAACTGTAGGCAGACACTAAGTGATTTTGAGGGTTTTTTAATCAATTTAAACAAACGCTAGGCTTTTGGGAACTTCAACTAGACTCAAATTTGAACCAAATTACGGACAATGTCGATCGATCGATACCCGTCGTGCAGAAATTATGTAATCCTTAACTCTAGAACATGAACAATTCTATCAAGTAAATCCAACTCTCGCTGAGACTTACTAACTTAATTTAAAACCTAGAAAGACCAACTCTCGCTGAGAAATCCTATGGAGTTTAAACTAGCATTATCAAACCTATTCAATTTGTTCACTAACTATTCTAAACCAAATCTCTTTGAGAAAACATAGCTAGCTCTCTTAAGATTGATTCCAGCAATTTATTAGCACTCTCATGCATAATAAATTCCCTATAATCTAAACTCTAGATGGCCAACCTAAAGCGTAACATTAAGTTTAAGATTCAAAGATTGTTCAACTTGATTCAAAGATTGTTCAAGTTGAATTAGAGACTGCAGGTCAAGTGAATTATTAGACTTCTTCAGTTTAAGATTCAAAGATTGTTCAACAAGGAAAATTAGCTGTTGATGATGGGTAATTGATTCTTATCATTGACATGAAAGATAGTTATTGGAGTTTCAGGAGGTCACTGGAGTTGTTGTAACTATGTGGTTCATTCCGTGTTAAGGTTTCGAAGTTAGAAAATGAGAGGCATCGTCTCTCCATGTTGAACATTCTTTAGACTGAAGAGAGATGTTTGGCAATTCATAAGGTAAATTCTTGTGATGTTGTATATTGATGTCTCTGGATGAATCAGTTAGAACAAGGATTTAAGATCGTTCAAAAAGCAAGAAAAGCTTGAAACAACGTCACACTTTCCCGGTCAGCGGTTGAAGTTGGCTACCACATTTAATAAGAAATCCTTATGTTTTATTGGCGACATCGATATTACTTTATATATTGGAACAGTGTTTCTGAACTACATACACACATGGATCCATGATGCTGTTAGTTGCTTTCTCTGTGTCAAGGTTTGTTCTACACCAGGAGAACATGTGAAGTCTATAATTGGAGGATAAACAAGCTCTTAGCTTCTTCTTCTTTTTTATGATATACTACTTGACGATGGTCAAGACCTAAATGATTATTGGCAAAGCTTTTGTTTTCAGCAAAATGAAAAGAAAACAATTGGGTCATGGAGTCTCAAAAACTGCAGCAGTTTTCACAGAGATATATCTATCAAGGACTCATCTGAATCAATAAAGATCTCACAGAAAATATACACACCGAGAGAAACTTGAGTTAAAGGACGGAACTTTAGTTCTTGAAAGAGAAGTAACGAGCTCATAAGATTGGTGAAATACAGTCAACAAGGTGAGTTTGGTTGATTTTACTTGCTAACTGGAGGACAATTATCTGATCGGAGATAGATCAACTCTGTTTTGATAAGCAAAAGTCTTTCCATCGTGAAACATGCGAAGAAAACGAATGGGTTTAAACTGAAGTGTGATGCTATGGGCTTAAGTCATTGTTTTCTCTGCAAGGGAATATATATGACATTATAAGAAGTAATAAACTGAAGTTTTGGTTCTCATCGACAAATATTATGAATGTAGAGATAGATTTTAAATCTTGACAAAATGAGATAATTATCTTTTTTATTTTATCAGTTACACGTTAATAGATCATAATAACCTAGAGAAACTGGGTGTCCACAAATGTGGACAATTACTTACATAATTAAATTTAAACAATGTGTGACATGTTGGCTAAACTATTCGCCTTCGTAGTTGTTGTCCGTCGAATGTACGTCGAAAAAAAGAAAAGGAATTGATAGAACTGATATTTTATCACCTTTTACTATATATTTCAAGTGCTTTTGATAATAAAACCAAATGATTTCAGGATAAATGTTATGATTTTCACCATTTTATGTTTCCAAAGTATATTCCCAAGAAATAAGCATTTTAGGCACAAAGATGGACATTTCTCGCCCAAATCAGAAATCCGGTGCGAGAACAGAACCTCAGATGAAGATGATGCGCAAATTAGATTGAAGTGAACTTTGGAGACGAGGAAGCCACGTGAGTTAGCTGTCACATGGGCCTGGAATCAAGCCATTCGACCAATAAACCTTGGAGTTACAGCCTGTTTAAGAGAAGCCTTCTGAAGCCCATCACCCTTAAGGCCCAATCGATCGACCAACAAGACCAACCGATCGACCATTAAGAGGATAACTACTGAAGAATTATAGAAGCTTCACAAGATCACTCCATATATTCGGGTAATATCTGAAGACAATAGGAAGCGCGTGAGAAGATTCAGGAGAAAACAAAATGGATATTTATTGAGCGAGTCGATCGGTGATTCCCACGGCGACCGATCGATCAGAAGAGATAAACTCAAATATTCTGATTCTCTCAGCTTATTCGATTCTATCACTACACTGAAGCCCTCAGACGTCCTTCACCCGCTATATAAAGAGACATCTCGTGTCTGAAAATGGGTGTGCCTCTCCACTCCACCTAAACTCTAGGAGAGAGCACTTTACCTTCAAAAACTCTCAAACTCTTTTTTTTTTTTTTGGGGGATAATCTCTTGTATTTGAACCCCTGTTTCAATATATATTGCATGGTTATTTTGCTCTTCATGGTTCTCTCATCTATGTTAGAGTAATTTGATTGTTGGGATCAAGGTTTTCATAGTTGCATGGTTTGGTAGATAGATTGTTTGCTGGTCATTTGAAAGAACTTTATATTCACTAGAATTAACTGAGATTTGTTAGTTTGATCACCTAGAATTTCATAATAGATTCTCTTCGCTAAAACACCATTAGGTAGAAGATCTGATGAGTAAATGATTAGCTGTACATGTGGGATCTCGACCAGAGAGTCATGTATATGGTTGACATATCAATCCTTTAGTAGAAATCATGACTGCCCCTTTGTTAAGGTCATATGCTTTATGCTTCAATTGGATTAAGTCAGGAAGACTTCAATACGAAGGCTGCTTACAGAACTGAATAATCCGGCCTATGTTTCTAGAGAAATACCTTCTTCCCAACACTTAGATTAATTACATTAAAAATCGTTCCGATCGATCGATCGATAACTCAATCGATCGATCAAAACCCCCAAAAACCATATTTGCATCTTAGCTTGATTGAAACCAATAGGCTTGCAGCGTAGCAATTCCTTTCTCTGTGGATACGATCCCTAAGTACTACTGCGAGACCTGTGCGCTTGCAGGACATATTTTGGGTGAAAACTAAACCACCATCAGGAATCACCCTTTAACTAAGCTCACGGAAAACGTCCAACAATTTATTAAAAGCTGGTCAATTTGTGGCACTTGAATGATGCCTAGTAACTCCATGCATGCAGTCTGTTAGGGTACTGAAACACGATAAATTATGCTCCATAATGGTTTGCATTGTCAAAAGGAGCGTCTCAAACTCCACATGCGAGGGTTAAAGACTTCGTCGGGGGCCACTCCCAACAAGGAGGATAATCTGATCGCCATGGCCATAAATCTACCCAATGCCTTATATGTCCGAATTCTTCCAGGACCCATAAAATTGGCAGTACAAATTCGTCTGTGGAGATACCTCTGCCAAAACCCTTGACTGGTCGGATCTGTCGACGAATTGTGCCATTTCCCGGGCCAAGCATTCACTCTCAGATAATTGCAATATTCCGTCAGTTTAAATTCCGACCCGCGAAAAACCTGATTACTCATTGATTTATCCCTATATATATAAGAAGTTAGAGAGGAAGACTCCTACATTCTCTCTACAAATGACACTTAATCCGTGTCATCTTTCTTTCAACTTTTTTAATCCCTTCTTCCCCTGCTTAATTCTTTTAGTATTTTAAAATAATTGTTTTAATCATTGTTATTACAACTCAAATTATTATTTAAAAACTCAAATATTTTGTTATTTTAAAACTCAAACAAATGGATAGAGCGAAAAGTATTTCTAATAGATAGAGAAAGTTCTCTCCACTAAGGTGGTTTCATATATTATTCTCTCTATTTTTTTCCAACTTAATATATTATTCTCACCTAACGACTATGAATTTTACACGTTAATTTCATTTATAAACCAAAATTAATATGTAATCGTGCATACACACGGGCCAAAATACTAGTTTCCAAATAAACCAGAGTAATCATGGATAACTACCCTTGTTATCTAACCACACCTCATTCTCATTCGTGTGATATTGGATCCGCCAAAGTAAATAATACATATTTTTATAAACTGACTCACTCGGGAATGCATTCCCAGCCGTTGAGAATTTTATCATCGTCCATACTTAGGCCACCTCCATCGGTCAAATGATGGAGGGTCTTCAACTGTAAAAGCCTATTTTAAAAAATAAAAAAGAAAGATTTTATGTTTAGAGAGGAGAGAGGATGTCCTCCGCTATACTTTGGAGACACTCAAATAACAGTCTAAACATACTCACATGACACATGTTTTCCTGTTATTGGACTAAATTTTTCTCACAACTTAAAAATTAAATGCAAACTAAACTATCTTCAAAATAATAATAGAATATTTTGTAGCACCCCAAAAATGTATATGTGCGATAGGGATGCTCTTAGAGTGTCATTGGGTACTCAAATCAGGCGTGGTTGATGGTCTCCTCCGCCTTCCACAACATGGACAAAATGTATCCACACCTATTTGAAATAATTTTGTCTCACATTACGCATACTGATTGGCCTGAAATCCCTCATTCCTTTGGGTTGATCCGTTTTCGGTATTAACCAAATATTTCTCACATTCAGCCTCCTGTAAAAAAACCCAGTTCAAAAGAAATCTTGACCTAAACCAACTAACTTTTGTTTAACGGATGATTAGAATCTCTGACAGAAAAGAGCTATCATCCCGTCAAGAAGGAGATTTTTCTGGATGCATAATAAAGTGATATGTTGCATTTCTAACACCTTTTTCCTTTGTTTTTCGAGTCATTTTTTTTTGTTTAGAGTCTTTTCAGGTGAATAATGCATTGGAACATGGACTGAAGCTTTCGAATGAAGATTTTTAGGCAAAAAGAGAAGAAAACAAGTGAAATGACAATGCAGAACAAGTCCGAAGTGCCTTAAAATAGTGTAAGAATAAGGCCTTCCCCTATGAATTTTAATCTCAAACTTTGACACAAAATAGAAAATTGAGTTAGATAAAATTTGGCGGTGGTTTCGAGTCATTTTGATTAGTGGTTCAGAAGATACTAGATTACTTGTCCGCACCTTGTGCGGGCTATGATTTTCATTTTATATTGTATTAAATGCAAAATGATTAATTAAAGTAAATAATTGTAAGGAATTCGGAAGATAATATTATAGGTTTGTGTTTGGCTAAACTACATAGTCGACTCCTAAAATGTCTCGCATTCACATGATGAGAGTACTAACCTTTAATCTCAAATTATGATTTGATAAACTTGAGATGTTTACGTTGTTCTGGTACTCCTCATGAATCAACACATGCATCAGAGGAATGAACAGCCCGTGTATTTTTTTTATATCGTCTCATGTACCCGTGTCAGGCGTTGTGGGAAAAGACATAAAAACACACACCAACCGACACAAAAACCATATTATGTTTTAAATATAGCATAATGTTCTTGATGTAAGAAGTATTCCCAAGCTTACATAAGATACGTAAAAGGAATTTATAAATTTTTAGATTTGGTTATGCTAAAATTCATGTTTATCTATATATTGATTTCATAATCACAGTATATAATAGTCTAAATAAACAAAAAACCATATTCTCAATATTTTACTCAAAAAGAAAAAAACATATTATGTATACTTGTATACTTTTTAAACCAAGAAGTGTATTTCAGGATTTTGTACAAAATTATTGTTATAATATTAGTTTTGCTGAGTATGGTTACCTAAGTTAATAAGAGGAAAATCGTTAGAATTGAATAATGAATTCACCAATTAATTAATGGTTTATGTATGCCCGTGGATTTTACTATGAAAAAAATCCAAGAACATGTGTGGATTTTACTCTAAGAAGAATTTGATTTGTTTCATCTTGTTGATAATTCTACTTATGTATCTCATTCCCACATCGCGCAATTCATACGTGTTTAAACTATGATCGACATCTATAATGTTTCATATTCTGTTTTAAAAGAGGAAAATCCTTAGTATTAAATAATGACTTCACTAATAAAGTAATTGGCTTATGTATACCCGTGGATTTTACTTAAAAAATCCAATAACATGTCTGGATTTTAATCTAAGAAGAATAGGATTTGTTTCATCTTATTAATAATTCTACTTATGTATCTCATTCTTACATCACACAATTCATATGTTACCAGGACACATCCGGTTTGATATAATCCTAAATTTAAAGAGATACATACGTCAATCGGATTGTAAATAAATGTAGAAATTCGAGTGAAGTACATGAATTAAAATAGCAGACGTACATGATTTCATGTTTTAACATATGTTTGAAACCCATTCCATATAGCCATAGCAAGACAGAGAGAGGCTCTCAGGATTCCGTGAAGCAAAATATTCTTCTTCTCGTAAACTGGACTAATATAAAACAAATATAAAACACCTGTACAACCTTTGTAATGCTGATCTCGGAGTACAGTCTAGGTAAAAGAGATCTTATTCCATCGCCGATGAACTGGATGCTCATATGCTTCATAAAAAACATTTTAGCAATTAGAGTTTTGAGTGCCGAGTCTGTTTATCAAATTGGTGTGTTTTTCTAAAATGTTTCGCTTTTTCTTCTTTTTGGGCTCAGCAATTAGTAGAAACTTTTACAGATAAAAACCATAATATTTGATTGCAGGTCTGGGAAAGTACAAAAAAAATTGAGAATCAAAATAGAGATGCAAATATTTGATCTCTAAAGTTAAAACAGAATCAGTGACCAAAACTATAGGTGAGTGGAAACAATTTGCATCAATTTCATCCCTTCCAGCCAAGAATGAAAATTTTATAGGAAAAAACATTGGTTTTAATGATTACCTGGAAAACCATGATTATCTACAAAATCAAAATCAAGTTGATAAAGCTCTTGAGTTTCTGCTAGCTCCTTCAACGACTCTTACTTCAAACTTATCTATTCCCTTACACCCATATCATTACACGGTCGATGCGGTAGCGACTGCGACAACAATATACACGATGATAACCACGTACACACCACCTAGAGAAACGTCGCGATCGAGATGGCAGGCAAACAATATCAGTTGAAGCTAAAGCTGAAATTATCAGCGACATACCGAGTTTTGAATTATTCATGATTTTTAAGTTTGTTTCCATAGCTGCGATCCTGGTCTTCTCAAAACATCTCATTTTGGGGCTTTGTTTCCGATCCCTATCACTGCCGCAGCGTTTGTGAAAAGAACACGCCCTAAATAAATAAATAAACCCCAAGTAGTCAATTTTATTCACAACTCAATCAAGGTCGATTATATCTTACTTTCACATTCTCAACACCGAAAACAGAGCAAGTAGATAAACAGATAAGAAGACTTTAAACTTATTAGTTGCTTGAGACAACTCACACACACTGGCTATTATCGTAAAAATGTAGTTAAAACATTATTAAGCAACATATTTAGTATCACTATGCTATTGGTTTAAGAATTTTGGATCAACTTGTGCAGGAGACGAATCAGGTTAGTGATATATTGGTCAAATATACATGTCGAATTAATATCATAGCAAAGGTTGGAATAACACACTTTTAAGTTTGAGTTTCTTTGCATGGATTGCTCACTGCTTTAGACTCACAGCTGTCTCATCTTTTATTTGTTTATTGATCCAGAGTTTCAGTCTATTATAGATACAATAAGAGTGTTGTGCTCAGGGGCGGATGTATATAGGAGAGAGGGGTGGCACTTGCACCCAATGTTCTTTGCAAGCACCAATGTAATTTTGAATTAAATTTAGTTGTACACCCATAAATTTTTAGGATTATGCCCCCCACTCTTTTAAAATGTTGGAACTCACGGCCAAAAAAGTTAAGAAAATCTAAACTTATGTAAAAAAATTTAAAACTTAATTTAAGCCTTAATAGCTGATTTATGTGTTTTAAGTGTTTTTTCATAGAAAAACATCTGAAATGATTTTTCTAATACATATACTTTTATTTTTAACATAACATTATATTTGTAGTGTCTAGATTAGTGTATACTAATTTTATATGTGCACCTGGTAGAAAACACGTCTGGATCCACCCCTTCCATTTTTTTTCAACCATTCCTTATTACTAAAAGTAATCTTAAAGATATAAAATGGTGGTTTTGTTAGACTGCTAGAATTATATATCCTCACCACGTTACTATTTTATATAATTATTGTGTCACAAAAATAATTTGTGGTTCTTTAATTTACCAATTTTCATCTTTTATTTATTTTATTTTATTATTAAAAGTAATCTTCATTCTTAAAGATATAAAATGGTGGGTTTGTTAGCCTGGTAAAATTATATATGCTCACTACGCTAACTGACGTTTCTTCATCTATATTTTGCTCAATTCCTAGCCTAATCCAGGACTGCCAGCTACACATCACCGGAGGGTTGCCTGCAACTTTAGGGATCAATCTTTATTTCAAGTATTCCGAATAGCTTTGACGTCATTAAGCTATCTGAAAAAATGACGGTTTAAGAATTTATCTCCTGCACAAGTTGATCCAAAATTCTTAAACCAATAGCATAGTGATCCCTGTAACCTAAGTCATCTCCTGCACAAGTTGATCCAAAATTCTTAAACCAATAGCATAGTGATCCGAGGAACCCCGTTCAAACAAAATTCATGTAAGCAACATATTTAGCTAGTCCTTGTTAAAAAACAAATATGAAACTTCGACGAAAGTATCATCTGCATCTGCAATAATATTAATGTCCACAAAGAACTTAAAACCATGGAAACTTAGTAACTATATATCCTGAGAAGATGCACCACCTGTTCCAGGAAGTTTGTTGATTCATTAACCACTTCCCTGAACCTATCATCATCTAACTATCCAAACTTTGTGAGCCGGCAAGGCAGTTGAATGAGCAAAGCAATTACAAATGACTGCATTTTTTGTCCTCTAGCTTCCACTATAGCAAAAGTCGAACACTGGAGAGAAGTGTAAGCCACGACTATGGCTTCCACTATAGCAAAGAAAAACGATAGCCACCATCTAAAAATTAGACAGTAAACAAAAGTGATTAGTCATTTTGTTTAACAAAGGACAAAATTCAATAGACCTACAAACAAATGAACTGCATCTTAAGAATTTGTCTCACACACATATAACTCTTGATGAGCAGAAAGGTCATCTATGCAAATATGTTCATCTTCCATGTAATCCCGGAAGTCACCCTTATCCGCATAACTCCCAGAACTGATATTTGGTACAAACTCAGTAGCAAACTCTTCAATAGTAGTAGTTGCAGTTATAGAACAATTCTTGACCTGTTTCAGAAAAAAGGAAACATCACATAAATCAAAAGAGAAGAACTCATACAACAAAATAATCTACGAAACAGCAAATATTGTTGTCACATAAATCAAAAGAGAAGAACTCATAAAACATAATAATGTATGAAACAGCAAACATTGTTCTATTTGTAGAACATTTCACTCAAGGTTGACTCAATTTCCGAATCTTCATCCTCGAAGCTCTCGGATCACCATAAATTTGATCTATCTCTAAAAAATCGTCTTCTGAGTGTTTAGTTCTTATGATATCTTTTCTCTAATGCTGACTATGATCTGACATCAGCTTTGAAAGAATTGACATCAGCTTTTTTAAACACTAACTTTTCATGAGACACCTAGGATTTTTTCAATAAAGTTTCATGGCAAATAATACATAAAGGATGACTGTTTTACCGAAGATATGTCTTTCCATCCGAATGCCAAATTTGGAAATTTGTCAGTCACAAGATCTGCACCAATCACTCATCGGTTCTCTTTTCATGGACAAAAATTAAATCCTATAAATCAGTGTTGAACCTTTTTTACAACCATGTTCCATTTTCCATCCTATTTTCTCTTCCATTTTTGCTTTTGTTTTTTGTTCTCTTTGTTCTTCATTTTGTTATATTGCTTTGTTATTTTGAGATTTGGATTCAAGATTTGTTATCACATTTTTTGACAAATTTTCTTATCCCTTACCTATTTCATTTCATTTCAGTACAAATTTTATTTCAGTTATGCTTATGTTTATGATTATGCTTTTGTGTTTTTCAATTATGTTTGAGTAGTTTTATAGTTATATATAGGGATCTCTATGGGTTTGTAATTCAAATGGTTAGACACAAATATGTTAGTATATTGATTCCTTCATCTATTATTTAGTCATAATGCTTAGACTAGATTGATCACCTAGTTTATTAATTTTTTTTTCAACTGAAGGTTGTCTTAGTATTATTAAAGCTGAAACTTAGTGGTACAATACAAAGCAAAGCCAGCGAGCCCCAAAAGAACTGCCGCCACTTCAGATCTTGTTTTTTTTTACCGGCGCGTGGTGGCTCTGTTAGCACCATCGCCGGTCGGACTCTCCCTTAGACTCTTCTTTAGCTTCAGCTTTGTCCTTTTTACTTTGGCTTGTGTTCCTCTTCGCCGAGATGTTCAACTGTTTAGAGGGAGATGGATTTGAGATTGTCACTTCAGATCCGAGAGTCTCTTGACTCGACAAAGAGTGGAAGAGTAACCAGCACTTAAAGCTTCCACTGCATAGTTATAGAAGAGTCGGTTTTAGGTCACGATCCATTCTGCTTTGATCTGGAGTTTCTGGCATTTTCTCTGGTTTTGGCATCATCTCCAGCTCCGGTGTTCTCTCCGGTCTCAGCGTCTTCTCTGTTTCCGGCGTCATCTGGTGTGGTCCGTTCGCTTCCTGTTTCCACCATGACGGCTTGTTTTGAGGTCGTTTATGGTGTTCTACGCCAAAGTTTCTAAATCAGTGTTTGTTTGGGTCCCGGTAGCCCCTTTAGTCCATCTCGTCTCGAATTGTAGCTGCGGATTCCGTAGCTTTGGAGATGGTCTTTCTTCGCTCCTTGTTTCTACAGAAAAGGATTGATAGAGATCCTTGTTTACGTGGTGGTTGCTTTTGGCTCTTCCTTTCCGCCGTCGTGTTATAAATTGGGCAGTATATTGGCCCAATCGTTACGCTTTAGCTTCCATGGTTTTACTTGATGAGGTAGATTTTGATTCGTATGGGAGGAAGTTGAAGATCAGCGGTCTTCGGTTCTAGACTATCAAGATTGAATAAAAAAAATTTGAGTTTTGGTATAAGATTTTTTTACGGTTTTGGTTTTAGTTTGTTTTGTGGTTGTTTTCTTCTTGTCGTTGTTTTAGACTAAATTCCCGGGTTGGGGCTTTGAACTCCCCGAATAATAGGTTTAACCTAATCACCAAAAGTGTTTTAGGTTGCTAGATCTACAATATATGAGCAATTTGTCCTTAGCCAACGAAAGTTGATGCTAAAGCAAATTGTAGACTTATTAAACCCATTCTTAGTGCTTCCTAGCAAATTCTAGATTCATGTGGAAGTTTAGATATCTAGATTTCTTAGGAAAGTGATTGATGCCACGAAAGTGGATCAATTCTATGTTTATGTTTGAGTCAAGGATTGTTCTTAATTAAAACCAAGTAGATGTCTAATATTTGTTCACAATTCCTAAGATTTTCCCTAGGTATAACGCCTTTTTATTTATTAAATTTAAACCGTAGGAAAATTAGAATAAAAAACCCCCACTTTTGATTATCTTAGTTGAGTTAAATAATTTATTACACTATAGTGTAGACTTTGGGATTTGTGATTCGACCTTTAGTTGTACTACATTGCTAGGTAGTCAAGGAATTTATCTTGACCAAGGTTTTTAGACTTCTGTACCTTATACTCTATTACATTTCGTTTTATATTTTATTATTGTTCATTTGATTCATGTTTATCATTTTGTCTTTGATTATTGTTCGTTTCATCATGTGTGAGTAGTTAGTTAGTTAGATCTAGGGAAATCGTGGATTGCTAGGATAGAAACCGGATGTAGATAGATTAGATCGGTAGATTCTTCCTCCTAGTGATGAAGTAATGCTTAGGATAGCTTGATCACCTAGTTTTCTCCTTTCGGATTGTCTACTAAACGAAAGTATAATAGGAATCTAGAAAACTCACTAAGAGAGTAATCTGTCTTTAGCCAACGAAAGTTTATGCTAAAGCGGATTGTGAACACATCAAATCAATTATATTAATGGTTTCTTAGCTGTTTTATATTCAAACAAAAGTTTAGGCATCTAAATGGTTAGGAAAAGTGATTGATACCACGAAGGTGGATCAATCTATAATTATATTTGAGTTGAAGATGGTTTGATTTAGAATCTGAATAAACATCCGGTGTTGTAAGCATTCCATTGATTGTCTCTAGGTCTAGCGTCTTTTATTATTTGAATTAAACCGTAGCAATTTAGAAAACAAATTCAGATAATTTTTTATCGTCTTAGCTGATTCAATAATTCAGTAAATTACAGTGTAATAACCGAGACTCGTGGATTGGATCCTTTATTACTACATCTTTTTGGTTATAGTTGTCAAGTTTTATTGATTGTGTCTTTAGACAACTTATTTTGGCGCCGTTGCCGAGTCCCATAGCTTAACCTGTAGTTGAAAGATTTGAATTTAGTCTAAGACGGTTACTATTTTTTTTCTTTTCTTATCTAGATTATGGCCATGGATTACAATGATTGGCCACAAGAAGAAAAAGACACATTTGAAGAAGACATTCAATATGAGCTCTATGAGGAGGAACCATATGAACAGAGGGTGCTTACACATTAACAAAAGGTGGAGTTTGATGAACTTTGTGAAGAGAATCCAACAACAAAGAGGAATAGCCTAGCAAAACTGATCTTAAAAACCTCGAGATTCGTCTCGGGACACAAGCCTTTAACTCTCATATTTTCACCAGGTTTCATCATGTTCCACCAAGCCAAGTAGAAGATACATATAACTCAACACTTCAATCTCATAGTTCTTTGGATTATGACCTATCTTCCATTAAAGAGCTATCTTCAAGCTTAGACACCTCAATGCGCATTAGAGAGGCATCTTCTAGATTAGAAAAACCATTGCTCATTGACGAATGATGTGCTTTGATAAGTAAGTCTGAAATTCTAGATTCTCTAAGAGTTGAAAGGCTTTCTAGAAATTACCATGAAGTATGTTTTGATATTGATTATCTACATACTTTAAATTCTCATGAACTTTCAATACCTGAGGAATTTAGTTATGTTCTTGAAAAATCTTACATAGGGGATGAAATTGATATCGATAGGATCTTAAATGAGCTTACATACGGTTGAGATGAATTCTAGAGAGGAAACTATTATGCATTATGTAGTTGATGGAGATGAAGTTAACTACTTTTTCATAGACTCATTTGAGCATGAAGTTGACTTTATCTTTCTATCAAACGCATTTGATCCTCTTGTGCATTCAAAAATCAAGGAGGCAATTAGACTATATAAGGCTTACTTTCTTATCAGAACTACACTCGTTATCATAGGATTAAACGACTACTAATACAGTACTTAGAGTTAGTCATCCAGAATTTGATTTTGAAAGCTTTAATGTCCATTTTTCGGAGTTGCAATTGATTTCTTAAACCTCATGACTTGTCTGGGGACTGAAGGGAATGGTATGAAAAGTTTTCCTAAGGGTTAACCTGAACTCTACTAGATTAGACCGGCAAAGCCTGACCATAAGGATAGTTGAAAATTTGTGATTTCAAACTATGTAGCCTTTTTAAAAGACTTGCATAATTACTATTCTGAATGATTCGAACCATGAATCTCTGATGCAATTCCTGACTTTCTAATGCTTTTATCATCTAATTAATCTCACATTTCATTTGCATTTTCAGTTTTTGCAGACATCAATCAATAGAATAATGTTCATGTGTTCGACCGAAAGGCGCTTCAGTTGATCGAATTATTCAGGGTAGTAATTATGCAAGTCTTTTATTTGCTGCTTTTTTTTTTTTGGCAAAAGTTTAAAATATATTACCAAAAAAAGAGGATTTAGTACAAAATAATCCCAAGACCTAGGTCAATTGAGAGTTTAAGGTTGAGAGACACACATCATTCTAGAATCAGATACATTTTGGACTAAAGTTGATGGAAGCAGAGAGGTGGAGTTGAGTAAGAA
>OVAP01003950.1:0-15540 GCA_900406295.1 Aurinia saxatilis | reverse complement strand
TGCGACGAAAGTGGTTTCGACGCAAAGACGTCGCAAACCCTGATTTACGACATCTTTGCGTGGAATACGGCCCTCGCAAACGAGGTGTTTTCTTGTAGTGTGAGAGCTTAGTTGGGAGATGGTCCCTTCTTACCAGATCATGTCAATGTTTACCTAAGCATTGTACTTCCAACACCAGAAGAAAAAACCAAGTTATATTTACATCAAACAGGAAAAGGTTTCAAGTAAAAACGGAAAGTCATCTGGAAGCCCTGGTAGGCCAGACGGCCGTATCCAGTTCGATTGGCCATCGAGTCTATCGGAGGCACATAAACTCCGGGAAAAGTCAAATTTGAGAACAAATTCGCAGATCCGGCCAATCGGTCCGCATGAATCTCATCAGCATATGCCCTCGGCGGGGAGACATCGACAGCGGGTGCCTTGGAAGACTTACTCCTCTTCTTCTTCTTGGCCCATTTACTCTGCTCGGCAAGATCTCCATCGGCCCCGGAGACTTCTCTCGTCCTATTCTTTTTCGACGAGTGTTTCCGAACGATATCTCCTTCGACTCTTCCCCTTGCCTCTTCGACTCGTGCGAGTGTAAAGGTTATCAGCCAGTCAATCAGTCCGTCTCTGACTTTCTCGAGGTTAGCCCTGAATGCAGTAGAGAGGAAGGGGCAGGGATAATTCTCTGCCAAGAAAAGTACAAAGGATTAGATCGTCAGTCAAAAGAAATAATATGCAAGCTAACAGTAATACTCGGGACCCCACCAATTGGATCCCAGTTAGATAAAATCAGGGGAACGTTCAAGCCAATGGTTGCTTGGCAAATAGGAACGTAAAAGTAACTATTGGACCAATGGTGGTCTTTCGATGGAAAGCCATCTATCACTCGGCGTTTGTTCCGGTTAGTCAGGTAGTACGTATTGGGAACAGTCGTAGTGGCTTCAGAAAACCGCAGGAAACTGATGTAATGTTCGGTGGAGAGCTCGACCCCGCATTCATAACTTCTCACTAGGAGACCCACCAACTGACAAATGGCCCTCGGCATTAATTGAGCAAAACTAGCTTGGTGTCTAAACAGGTAATCAGTTATTATCTCCGGGATGGGGAACCAGAGCATACCAGAGATGAAAAAGTTTTCGTAAAGAGTAAGGTCGCCGATCGGAGGGGACTCGGGCCTATCCTCGGGAGATGGCACGATCATCTTAACCTCGGGGGAGATGTTGTACCTACTCCGCAGTTTACCAAGGGACCTGGGATTCGATGACGACCACCCCGATAAATAATAGACTTTTGGAGGACCCCTCGGGCTTTTAACCTCATATTTCCCTTTCTTCTTCTTCTTCTCGGCCTTCAGCTTATCTGCCTGCTCGGCCTCGAACAGAGGACCATACCCCTGATGATACTCCTCGGCTTCCACTTTGACCAACCGAGAGAGAAGATAGGACTCCATAGCCGCGATATGGACTGGGCCCGGTTGCTCGGGGTGAGATAAAGTCCCTTCGCCGGTAAAATCTACAAGCCTGCTTTCCTCGGCTTCCGGTATCTCTTCATCCTTGGCGACAAGGCTTTCCTCATTCTCCTCGTCTTCATTTAGAACTACACGGCGACAATGGGGAGGCATTACGTCCTCGGCCACCGGACTTTCGCCATCAGATTCTCTGTAGTAGCCGAGAGCTTCCCCATCCTCTTCCATTAGGTTACTCTGTTCGGTGGAATCAAACGCCAAGCGTTCGGACAGAGTTGAGTCCATAATCGCTTGCGATTCGCTGGAGGATCTTTTAATAAACCCTAGTTTCTATGAAGATTGACCGGAAAACTTTAGCTAAGTCACGGCGGCACTAACGATCGGACTCAAGAACCCTAATTTTCTAAACAAAAGCGAAGAAAGAGAACAGAGGATTTTACCTTGAGTATGATGTCACTTCACTCCTCACACAATGCGAAATGAGGAGTGAAGAGGGTCAGTGCGAGTTTTATAGAAGCCGAAGGGAAACTGAAGAGTTTTTTGCTCGAAAAACATGCGGAAACTGTTCATCTTCCGAGAGTTAATCATTTCCACCTTCGACTGCAAGCTCGGCATCACCTCACACGATTAAGCTGAATCATGCTAACTGTGGGGGTCAAATATCCCCACTTACTATCTTAGGAAAGCAGTCGAACAGAAGTGACTAAATGCTGAACATCAAGGCCGAGGTCATATACGCATGACCTCGGCCTACACACATTTACTAAGAAATGCCGAGGAAAGTCTACTTCAGTTACTTCCTCGGCATAATTCATGTCCCTAAACATGCTGAGGGAAACAAACCACATCATGAGCTCGGCATAGCCTTTTTTATTAAAGGAATGCCGAGGAAGTCTGTCTAAGTCACTTCCTCGGCATAACCTTCATCTCTAAAACATGCCGAGGATTTTAATTGAATCATGAACTCGGCATAATTCAGCAAAAGTTTTGCCGAGGATATCATCAATGTCATGTCCTCGGCAAAAGTTTGTATCGTACACGTCATGCCGAGGAAATATCTAAATCATTTCCTCGGCCTGGTTTTGTTTATCCCCGAAGGCCGAGTTTGTTATCAAATAATTATGGGCCGAGCAGCCCAAAGCCTGTCTAACTTATCTAAGTCGCCTAGATCCTCTTGTATCTTCCTGATCCTTCTTGCCTTTTCCCATCAGGTCGGCTTGTTCATCTGAGGCTTAGGGCTCCTTGATTTTAGACAGGCATTGGGCTGCTCGGCCCATCATTATTTGCTGACAAACTCGGCCCTCAGGGATAGACAAGACCAGGCCGAGGAAATGATTTAGATATTTCCTAGGCATGATTTATACGATACAAACTTTTGCCAAGGACATGACATTGATGATATCCTCGGCAAAACTTTTGCTGAAGTATGTCGAGCTCATGATTCAATGAATGTCCTCGGCATGTTTTAGAGATGAAGGTTATGCCAAGGAAGTGACTTAGACAGACTTCCTTGGCATTCCTTTAATAAAAAGGCTATTCTGAGCTCATGATGTGGTTTGTTTCCCTCGGCATGTTTAGAGACATGGTTTATGTCGAGGAAGTTACTGAAGTAGACTTTCCTCGGCATTTCTTAGTAAATGTATGTATGCCGAGGTCGTGCTTAAATGACCTCGACCTTGATGTTCAACACTTAGTCACTTCTCTTCGACTGCTTTCCTAAGATAGTATGTGGGGATATATGACCCCCCACAGGAGGTACACAATCCCAATCTCGATTAATTACAAGAGGTTCCTAAACATTGTGTGCGACACAGAAGCCTGCTTAAATATGATATTCAAAAAGGATGTGCGATTAGTCGGCATTCTTAAATATGACAAGCTAGCAAGACCAGTCATGCTTGTTGATGGCTCCTTTGGGAATGTCCTAGGGGTCGCTAAGGAAGTCATGGTCAATGTTGAAGGATGCTTTATACACACTGATTTCCTGGTCATGAATCCAGATCACAGGTCAGCATCCCTCATAGTGCTTGGAAGACCATTCCTTTACTCAACAAGAGCTTAAATTGATATGGTGGAAAAGAGAGTATGTTTGACCTTCGTCAATAAAGAGATTCCAAAGTTGGGAGAAGAATGGGAAGATGGTTAAAAGCTGAGTGAAGAGGAACCACAACATCCGACCACCCACCGGATAACTAAAAACTTCCGACCAAGTCGAGCTAACCGACTTTAAACAAAAGCGTTGAGGGGGAGGCAACCCACTGGTACGTCTTATATTAAGTTTTATTTTTAATTTTTTCGTGTCTCAGGAAATAGGATTCAAAGATTCAACCAAGAAGATGCAGAATCGATCGACCGCCTGCAGTTCATAAACTTCATTTCACTATTTCAATGGAGAGCCAGACGCCACTGATTCGAATCAACTGGTGATCTGGGAGAATGGTGTGCACCTCAACACTAATCGAAAGAGAGTAAAAAACCAAAAGAATCACATTGTGATTCGATCGATTGGTTACTGTATCGATCGATGAAGACTCAAAATGATGAACACTTCCTCAAATCAACACGACAGATGATGATATACTGATGTCGCGAGGTACAAATCCTCTCATATTCCTTGTAAAGTCCTTTCAATTCCAATAAGACAAAGAATGTCATTCGATACATTCGAAGACGGCGAGGTAAAATCCATCTTCCATTTATATTTCAATCCATTTCAGTTCTCTTTTTGCTCTCACAGCTTGTCAACATCGAGGATTCATTGATGTCCACAATAGAGAAATCAGCAGGCACTAGACAATCTCCAATGTGAAGCATCACATTTGGAACAAAACCCTTAGCATTCACCGATGAAGAGTCCGCCATGATAATTGGTGTCATTAAAGTTTGTTGGCAAGGAAGATCAAGTCTTCAAACGACAGCCTGCGACATCACATTCACAGTGGCACCAGTATCACATAAAGCATTCTTCATGATCATACCTTTGATTGAAAAATCGAAGACAAATCTGCCCGGACATTCCATCTTTTCAAGCGTCTTAAGGGTGGGTGGAGAGGGTGCTTCTTTAACAATCTTCATAAGACTAACATTGATCGCGCTAATTTTTTTAAGTACTGTTTGAACGCAATCCTCAATGTTGATCCTAGTGACACTCAGCTTCTTGATGAATCACTTTATGACCGGAGAATTCTTCATGAAGCTATACGAAGGAGACTCTTAAATCACATTCCTTAAGATAGCTTGCCGACGAGCTTCAATCTCCTCCTCTTGTTCCTTCTCGGACTTCCTAGGAAAGTCTGGAGCAAGCACATGAGGTTTATGGACTAGTTCGGGAGTTGTAGAAAGTCGATCCGTGGCATTTGATGAAGAACAAGTCGCCGGATACTGTTCCTGCTGGGGGTGTCGATCGACACCCTCAGTGGTGTCGATCGACACCATGTCTTTCTGAGTTGTTTCACGTGTGTTGTCGAGCTGGGGTCGAGGTCTTTACGGCGTGAACGTCGATACTGGGGGGTGTCGAACGACACTGACCTTGGTGTTGATCGGCCCCATGTCTTGAAACAGATTCCATCGTGTGATTTACCGAGGGGTGTCGATCGTCGACACTGCTCTGTTTTGCAGCCGAAATTCTATCATCTTTAGCCCAACGAAGCTCCTCTTCGTCCATATTTTCTCCAAGCATTGCCTCAAGCAAATCAATCTCATCCTCTGCACTTCTCATGGTAATAGTGTTGACAAACTTCTTCTGGTTTTGATCCGTCTTTGATGGAAGGAAACCTTCTTGCCTTCGAATTGTCTCGTTCATTTGAGCTACTTGGAGGTCCGTTTTCTTTTGATGTGCAGCCAGCTGCTCGTACTTCCCATTAAAATTAGTGTAGAGATCATCAAGCTTCCCACTGAATCCCACAGTCATCTTTTGCTGGCCTTCAAGAAGCTGCTCGAGCATGGACTTGGTTTCATCATCTTGTGCTTGTGGAGAGTTATAAGAAGTGTTGCCATAGCTTCTTCCTTCTCCAATTGGCTTTTGATATCCTTCAACGAAAGGCTTGTTGTAGAAAGGCTTGTTGTAGAAAGGCTTGTTGTAGAAGTGTTTGCCAGAATTTCCAACTTAAGAAAGATCCTTCTCTTCCTCTTCCTTGTGGACAGCATCAACATCAGCAAATCGGACAATCTTTTTATTTCCACTCATCAAGAAATCGAGCTTCTTATGGAGTTCTTCGATCCTTTGAGCTTCAATATTTTTCACCATCTTGGACCTATCATACTCCATTGCACGGTTGTAAGAGCTCGCAGCCAAGTTCTCAATCAACTTGTAGGCACCATCCTTTGTTTGTGTCATAAAATCACCATTGCTGGTCGAGTTGAGAGCATTCTTGTAGTCCCAATTTACACCATCATAAAAGAGGCCTAGCAGCTACTCATCGGTGTAGCCATGATGAGGACACTCCATCTTGTACTCCTTGAATTTTCCCCATGCTTCACAAAAGGACTCACCGGATAATTACTGAAATCATATTCTTCAAAGCCGTTGTGTTAGCTTTTGTAAATAAACGGTCAAGAAAGGCTGCTCTAATCCATGCCCAAGCGCGAAGAGATGCTGGAGGTAGAGACTTGAGCCACTTCTCCGCCTTATCAGTAAGCAAGAAGGGAAAGAGCATGCACATGCTGTAGTCACTAGGAGCGCAAGGTGATGGTGTTGCACATACGTTCATAAGCTTCGATATGATCCATCGGGCTCTCATGAACATGGCCATGGAACTAATTTTGCTTCACCAAGGCAATCATCGGAGGTCTGACCTCATTGTTCTGACCAAGGACACGAGCAAGACAAATGGCTGCCCGATTTGAGTAGAAGAAATGTGGAGTATGTGAAGGATGAAGACAGCTTGTTGAGGATTAGTGCGCAGCCGTCTTATTTCCTCCTCCATCTTCCTTATCTCCTCAAGAAGTGCAACATTGTTGTTGTTGTTGTTGCTTTCTCCCATTGTGATTGTTTTTCCTGAAACACCAAAAATAAAACGAAAAATAAACTAGTTAGTAAATAAATAAAATAAAATAAAACCAAAGAAAACAAGCAACTAAAATTCGATAAACTCGATACACAAAGTTTTACCCTATGTATTTCTAACTGCAAATGCACAACAATTATCAGTTATTGTACTTAATGATCGAATCCACAAAGACCGAAAAACTAAACAAACTAATTTAAATAAATTCTAAATTTAAGCAAGGATGTTGGTTTTATGTTTTACTAACTAACGCAGCAATATGTAATTTGAAGGAGTTTAAATCAATTAAAACAAACGCTAGGTCTTGGGAACGTCAACTAGACTCAAATCTGAACCGAACTACGGACAGTGTCGATCGACACTGATGTGGTGTCGATCGACACCCTACGTGCAGAAATTATGTAAACCTTAACTCTAGAACACGAACAATTCTATCAAGCAAATCTAACTCTCGTTGAGACTTACTAACCTAATTTAAACCCTAGAAAGACCAACTTTCGCTGAAAAATCCTATGGAGTTCAAATTAGCATTATCAAACCTATTCGATTTGTTCACTAACTATTCTAAACCAAATCTCTTTGAGAAAAGATAGCTAGCTCTCTTATGATTGATTCCAGAAATTTATTAGCACTCTCATGCATAATAAATTCCCTATAATCTAAAGTCTAGATGGCCAACCTAAAGCATAGCATTAAGAACAATCTAAGAGAAGAGTTAAATCATTGGTACATAACTTAAGCTATGGTAACTAGAAATTCATCATAGTTTAAGAACCCTAAACCTAACTAACAAACTACTCAGACATAGCTAAGCAATTCATCATGCAATAATTGAATGAAAGCAATAAATTGAATCAATAAAAAGGGTTTAAGAAAATCTTCTCCCAACACTCTCTCTAAAGTTGAATAATGCATTAGCCTAAACAATGGCTGTAGAAAAGTATTTATAAGGTTCAGGACGAATTTTAGGTTTAAGAAATTAGCATTAAAAATTTGAGATTTATGAAAAGTGGATGACTCTCCGTAGGGTGTCGATCGACATCACATATCCTGAATTTCCATATTCGTTTCATTTCCTTTTTCGTCTCTTTAAGCTTGTTCCATTTTTACTCCATAATTCTTCTAGATCCTTCCAAAGCTCCAAAACTCGTCCATGCACCTAAAATGACTCTTTTGGACTCTAATAATAATAATATAGACTCTAAAATAAATATAGGTATAAGTTTATTATCATAAAAACCGGTAAAATACGAGATATATCAGTTTGGTAGATAGGCAATAGGGCTGTGTAATTATTACTTTATAGACTTACTTTCATATCAGATCTTAATATAATCGTAGGATAAACCTGCTACTTATACACCACTTAGAGTAAGAGATCCAGAACTTGGTGGTGAAAGCTTTACTATTATAGTGTAGTAGAATTTGATTTCTTCAACTTAATGCATAGACTAATTGGTTAATCAGCCCATAGGTTCTCATTCTGAAAAGATATATGTTAGAGTTAACTCAGATACCAATTAAACTAGACTGGTTAAGCTTGACCATAAGGATAGTCAGTTAATAATGATTTCAACTATATAGCCTAGACTAGAATTTACACTAGTTACTACCTTGAATCATTCAAACCATGATCCTCTGATGCATTGCCTGACTTCCTAACGCTTTTTATTATTGAATTTTCTCATGTTTTATTCTGTTTTAGCATTTTCAGCCATTGATCGATCGACCGCATAATCTGCAATCGAGCGAAAGGTGTTCTAATCGATCGACCAGTTTACACAATCAATCGACCAAAACCAAAAACCATTTCATTTTGCTTCTTAGCTTGAGTGAACTTGGACGTTCTACTGCGTACACCATGCTCCCTGTGGATTTGACCCTTAATTACTAATGCGAGGGTTGTGCGCTTGCAGGACATATTTTGGGCGAAAACTAAATCCCAATAAGAAACCTAGAATATATACCCTATTGATCCCTCAAAAAGAGATACCTTTGAAGAAATAAGAAGCTAAGGTAAACCAAGGAAAGCTAAATCGCTAATTCCTTCAAGCATTATATCAAACACCTTGTCTGTGATGAAGCCTAAATCTATTTATCCATGATCTCTCATAGAGAATAACATTAATGACCATTAGAGTTTAGTAATATTTGTAAACTAACCCTTTTCTCACAAGATCTAACCTATTCATGCACAAATCTACCAAAATCCTTAAACCAATAATATGAATACTCACTCATAACCATGAAACCCATAGAGATTAAGATTAAAGAAATCATAATGAAAGATAAATAAGATAAGATAAAGGTTTTGTAAACACAAATATCAAATCTTCAAGCATAAAGCTCTAGATCTCAAAGTTCACAAGAAGACTGAGTTCATGAAGTTTTCTCTCAAAGAGATAATCCTTACAAATGACAGCTAATAAGTATTTAAAAGATAAGATAGAAGTTTTGGTAAAAAAAAAGAAGTTTTGGTAAAAAGAAATTAGGATAAGGTCAACAAAACAAAAGAAGGGATCTGAATGACCAAAATATCGGGTGTCAATATCGGGTGACACCCAATATTTTGGTACAGGGAATTGTTGGATCTTCGAGTTTCTTTAATGCTCAATATCGGGTACACATATCGGGTGTTACCCGATATTTTTGTACATGGAATTGTTGAATCTTTGAGTTTCTTCAGTGTTAAAATATTGGGTACACATGTAGGATGTTACCCGATATTTTAGTATAGTGAACTCCAATCTTGGCTTCTTCACTCCCTTGACTCCCCTCTTGCTCACTTGCTCACCCATTTGGTCCTTAAGCATCCTCCATGTATCCTCTATGTCCATTCAGCTCTAAAAGCACCTAAAAACACGCAAATATGCAATGCAAATACAAGAATGCAAGACAAAGTCCTAAATGCAAGTTAAAATGTACAAAGTGAATGAATATGCAACAAACTAACACAAATACATGACAAATGACGTTAAAAGACATGTAAAAAGTGGGTAAAAACATGCAAAAACACCACACATCATCTCCCCCAAACTTAGCATTTGCTTGTCCACAAGCAAGCAATCAAAAATTAAGTCGAAGGAATAGTTGGAAGGTAGGGACTCAAAGCAAACATGAAAAAAATCCTTAAACATTCAAGACCAATTTGAAGTAACGCTCGCTTTTGACAAGGGAACACTCTACTGTTTAATGCTCAAGCAAGTATAGCACAATCTTCTATAATGCATCAACGAGATTCATATCGGCTTTCCATTTAACATTCATTTAGGTATTCGAGCGCGGTCACAAGAATGGACAAATAATCAACAAGTTTGGTTTGGTAAGGAGAAAGGATTCAATGCAATTTGTAGTGAAGGTTATTGCTTAGTGACTTATCTCAAGACAAGCATAACTCAAAATATAAAAGCAATCGAGAAAAGATGTGTTGATGATACGAGTTTTTCTTCCATTCTACCCGTTCCCAACTCTCAACAACACACATTTCTCTCAACCTCTCAATATCTTATTTATTCCTTTTCCCTTCTCAATATGACTAACCACCAAAAGAGCTCTTATTTGTAACGATCTAGCCTTTTTCATCCACTCTTCTCAACCCTTTCTTTACTGTATTTTTAGCTTAGCTATTGGCTTTTCGCCCTTTTTTAGCTTACAAGGGGTTTACACTTTTGTGTTTAGACTTTTTGGTGGGGATAGGCTTTTTATTTGATGCTCTCTAGGGGTTTTTAGTAAACACTTGGGATTTCTCAAACTCATAGTCCTTTTGGCTTAATCCTCACCTTTTTCTCACTCTTTTCTTTTCTCTCACCCCCCAAACTTACTCTAAACCCTCACTCTTTCTTTTGACAACCTTCTTACACTTTCACAATCTCATAAGCAACTCACAATTTCCCACTCTCCTAGATTAGTCAATGCGACTAATGCTTAACGGAAGAAAGGTACTTGTCACTTCGAATCTCAAAAGCTTTTAAACATGATTATGTAGATATGAAAAGGCCTACCACACAAGAGTAATGTTAGCTTGAAAGGAGGTTAAAGTTTTTTTAGGTGGGGATGATAACCAACCTTAAAGATGAAGGTGGCTAACCAAGTCATTAGAGAGTGGTAAAAAGGATAAGATGACTTGATTATTTTGATGTAACAAGTTGATCAAATAACCATAAATGAGAAAACTAGTTAAAATTAAAGTTCAAATAAGCTCGGTAAAGCTTTCAAGTTGCACTCGCATCACAAGATAGATGATGTGATCGAGATGCGAAAGTCAAGTTTTTCGCGAATTCCCTAGTAAACAACTAGCACTACTAAACAATTGATCAAGCAATTTCAAGGATCTAGCATTTCTAAGCAATCTCATTCTTGTCCCTTATGTTTAATGCAATGCACCCTAAAATGAGACATACAAACTGACACGAAACTATATGCTAAAGGAAAAATATATTTGGTTTTTTCAAAAAAATTTAAAATTTTATGAATTTTATAGAAGATGAAATGTTTGATGTGAAACAATGTAAACAACAAAACTAAAAGAGTCATTAGCTTGTAGGTCCCTCCCCCAAACTTAATCTTCATCGTCTCGATAAATATTCAAATTTAGAAGAGAAGACCAAAAACAAAATAAAACCGAATGTGAATGCAAACTATTAATACAAAAGTTTAGAGATAGTTACTTTTGAGTTTAGAAATTTGGAAGGTGAGAAGAAGATGGACCCGTTTGGTTGTTGGGGTCTTGATCGGGTGTGCCATACTCCGAGAATCCCGAGTAGTCCGGTGAGTTGGTGTTGGTGGCGGCCGGTACTCGTTCCGTCAAGCGGTCATACTCTTGAAACCTCATCATCACCATTTAGTTGAAACGATCTTGAGTGGCATATTGCGCGAAGAAGAACCTCTCGAGGTCGGTTTGTGGCGGGTAAGGGATGGGTTGTAACCGCCTGTAGCTAAACATTTCCTCCAATGTTTACCCTCCTTTTTTAGGCGGCTCGGCTCATTGTTGCTCGGGTTGATCCTCCATCCGTTGATCTTCCGCGTCCTTCTCGTCCTCCGATGCTAGGAGCTCTCCATATCGAAACTCGATGTTCACTTAATTGTTGAGGTTGGCTAAGTCGTGGTTGGGCAAAAGGAACTTTGTATCTCGCCTTTGAGCATCCTTGAACAAGTAGACGAACTTTCCATCTTCCTTATCTGTTTTGAGGGTGTGGGTCAAAACGAGAGCCTCAAAGTTGATAAAATCGATCCTCGGGTCCTCGTAGTGCCTTAGGAGAGGAACACCGGCTTTAAGGAACAACAGAACCAATACCCCGCCGATGCTAGTAGTCGGATGAGCTAACCGTGTAGATAGTGCCCATCTCTTGTGATGCACCAACTTGTTAGCAAAAATGCAACCAATGTTGACATCATTTTTGAACGGGTCATTGAAGTAGTTACCGTTTGAATTAGCTACCTTGTTCTTGAGTCCTTGGAAAAGAAGGCAAAGCTCATCTCCTGGATCTTCCTGACATCCATTCTTGGAAAGATCGTGCTAGCCAAGAACCGATGAGCTATCCATAGGACCGGGTTTCGTAGTGAGGAAGCCTTGGTCCTAGCCGATACGAAGGGTTGATCACTCCCTATCACCTTCCAAAACTCGGTTGCTTTGTCAAAATTAGGGAACTTTGCTTTGGCATTGTCATTGAACCCATAAACTTAGCACACTTGAGCCATAGTAAGATTGTAGACGTCTCCATCAATCTTAAATGTCAGGGTGGCATTCCTTGCACTTCTCCTTCCCGAACCTTTATAGTGAACCTCCATGGTGGCTAAGAATTGCCGAGTTACATTCGGAAGCGAGGAATACTCCATTCTCGAAAGTCGACCAAGTCCCATTTCTCTCAACAAACCCAACACGGAGTTTTTCACGCCCAACTCATCAAGGAACTCTTCCGACAAGAATCGAGTGGGGAGGAATGTCATCTTCTTCAAGACCATATAATTTGCCTTGTGTGCATCGTTTCAACTAGCCATTGGCTCATCATTCGGTGTAGCTCGTGGTGGTGTTGGTGGAGATGGAAGAATCGGAGGAGGAGTGTCCTCGCGTCTCACTCTCCTTTGGATGGAGAGGGTCGTGACGGACCTACCTCTTGTTGTTGCATTTGCCTTTCCCTTTCCTCATGTGTCCATGGTACCTACAAGAGTAAGTTTGGACAATAAGGGATAGATTATGGCAATACACACCAACCAAAATATGATTCAACAACCACAACACCATCAAAATGGCAAACTAGAGCATTATTCTCAAAATCTCCTCTCTTAAGGAGAGTTTCACAAAAACTTGTGAGTAATGGATCAAGATAACAAGCCCTATCAATCAAACAACATTAACCAATCCAACAACAAGCTAATGAGCAAAGAATCAACCATTTTCATCCAGAATTTTTCAAAATTCGACACTATTCATGAGTGAAAATCAAAATTCTCAAAAACATCAAATTTCCTATCAAAACCAATGAAATCTTCCAAGGAAATCAATACTATAATTATACCCAACTCCCAAGCAACAATTAAGGTCAATTCCAAGTGTTTAAAACATCAAAATCAAAAGAATGGGAAAAATCCAAACCTTGAAAAATCACTAACTAGAGAGAGAGTAAGAGCTTGATACATTGGGGTTTTTGATGTGAGGATGATATATAATCAAATTATAAGCAAATAGCAATCAAAATCGCAAGATCTGATGGAGAATTGAGAGAGAATTCAAAATTTGTGTTTGGAGGAAAAAAAATGGTGATATATCCGTGAAGAGGGGAAGAAGAAGAAGAGAAGTAAACCGGATTAAACCAAGAGATTAATGAATGAACTAAACCGGAAAAAACCGGAATGACCAAAATATCGGATGTAAATACCGGGTAGCACCCGATATTTTGGTACAGGGAGTCTTTCATCTTGATTTTTTTGCTTACCTCCCCCAACCTATCTCATTTGGTCCCGCAAATGATCTCGTGACCGAATATATCCTAAACCCCTGAAAACAACTCAAGAACAAGCAAGAAAAACGAAAATAAGAATACATACAAGGATAAACATGGGGATATCTCCCAAGTGTGTTTGTTTAACATCACTAGTTTGATGGAGCAAAAGGATATTAAGCGTCGAATAGGTCGGATAGCAAAAGAGGAAACTCATGGTAAGGTCTGCTATCACCGGGTCTTTTTCCCGAAAGCTTGGGCCATTTCACTTGTGATCACACCGATGTTTTTGTTTGGGAAAAAGAATCCGAGCGGTGTGGAACTGTTTTCGACCGCCCTTACATGTCACCTTGCATGAAAGCTTTCCATTGACGAGTTTCAACGGGTTAAGGGTGAGGGAGGGTGGGTCGGACCTTTGGTGGTCACAAGGAGCTTCGTTAGGCTTTGAATCCTTGGCTAGTAGACATTGACCGGCTCTATCATGGTCATAAGAGTCTTCCATCATCATTGAGTGACTTATCAATGAGCTTAGATGGCTTCTTCATCGGGTCGGTTGTGTCCATGAACGAGAACTCGTCGGGAGTGAAGTCGTTATTAGACTTTGGTAACTTTGCATTCGAGATGCTAGATTCACTCCTTGTGATAGTACCGAAGTAACGACTCTTGTGCGGCTTGGCTCGATAGACGTTCTCTTCATCGACATTTTAGAACCACCGTCTTAGTATCATAGTCGATTTGATGTCCGATGGTAGTGAGAAAAGGCGAACCAAGAATGATGTGTTGCTTCCTAGGGCCAAACATGTCGAGCACAAGAAAATCTGTAGGCGCTATTCTTATACGAACAAACACCGGAAAGTCTTCGATGATGCCCATGGTGGTCTTGGTTGAAGAGTCGCCAAAAATGACGGTTGTAGAGTTAAGCTTCATCCCTTTAATACCGAATTATTGAACCCTGTCCCAAGAGAGAACATTAATGAAAGCACCAGAGTCGCAAAGAGCATCCTCTACATAGTGACCGTTGAGAGTGCAATTGATCACAAATTTTCTGGGATCTTTAAGCTTGGAGATCATTTTCAATCCACCAACCAAAGGAGACTCAATAGATAAGGCACATTCTTAGGAACCGTCTTTGGGTTCCTCGGGTTGAGCTTGAACAAGGTCTAAGATAGTATGGCATTGGGCTTTTGGATTTTGCTCGGGTTTAGATGGGAAGGAGCTCATTGGTTGTTTCGAAGTAGAGGCTTGAGATGCTTCAAGACGGTCGAGTCGAGCACTTGACTCGGTGAATTCCTTCTGAGTTTCCTTTTGAAACTCTAAGTTTTTTAGAACATCTTTGTGATGTCGCATTGCTTACTTGAGATCAATGCATAGAGGTCGTTGTTGCCCGAAGAACCACCTTGGGAATTATTTCCTCGCGGGAAATTTTGTTGGTTGGCATTTTGCCCTTGACAATAGTTCTCTTGCGCTTAGGAGCATACGGGTGCCTTGAGGTCTCGGAGCAAAAGCTTGGTTTTGAGTCGGGTTAACTTGGTCTTGAGGATTCTCGACATTTGTACTCTAGTAAGAAAGGTTTGGGTGTGATTGGTTGAATGGCTTGTAGTTGTTTACATAGCTACAATCCTCTTGTCCCTCTGTTGCACAACCCTCGTAGTAACTTTCCGTTATAGCTCCTTAGATTTGATCATCCAGAAAAGATACATGCTTATGTGTGTTTCCTAAGGCTCGAGACCATTTATTAATCTTGTCATTGAGTTCTTTGATCTTTGCATCGCTCACGGCTTGAGTAGACCGATCATAGTCCCCACTCGAGTATGCATCACTTTGGGCAAGGTTATTGATCAAGGTTTCAGCTTTGTCACAAGTAAGGCTTGAAAAGTTACCATTAAAAGCCGTGTCGAGAGCCTTTCGAACCTCATTGTTCGCTCCTCTGTAAAAAAGATCCCCAAAATGTTTTCCTTCGAGACACCATGGTGCGGACAGCTTCTTGTTAACCTTGGAGTCGGTCCCATGACTCACTCAAGCTCTCACCACCTCGTTGCTTGAAGCTTTGTATGTCGATTCTAAACTGAGCGGTCTTTTGGTTGGTGGAAAAAGGTCCTCAAGAACTCGGTTTTCACGTCCCTCCAAGATTTCATCTTCTCTGAAG
>OVAP01003948.1:0-15547 GCA_900406295.1 Aurinia saxatilis | reverse complement strand
TCTTAGGGTAAATTTGAGCATATCAAATTTTGGCGCCGTTGCCGGGGATGATTGATACATAAGTAACAGAACGACTTGTTACCTTGAAGAGTATCACGACCAACTAAAACTGACTGTGAACCAGCACGAGCTGGAGCCGCAGCATTACCTTTTATACGATTTAGTATACTCCTGCAAGGTTGTATAAGGTTTCCATAAGTCAACTTGTTAAAATTTTAATAGAGATATTAAGTCATCAACATGTTAGAGTATACCCCCAATTGAAAAACCAGCCATTGATCGCTATAACAACTCGCGGAGTCAGTGGATAATCTCCAAGGGCACATTTTGCTGCAAAGTGGAAAGCTACTTGGGCACCCGTGCTAAAACCCCCTACTCCTATGGGGACTATACACACATACAAATAATAATAATTATAGTGATCAATTAGGCAAAGATGTAATATATGGATCTCCATAGCTTACCCGATTCAGATGATAACATGTTAGCAACACGTTGAGATGCGGAATCTAAACGCTCAATATGAGGTTGGAAGCCCGGCGCACCATCTTGAAGGTTATATGCGTCCAACATGTCATCTCGACTTATACCAGAGTCCATAATAATCCATTGGATCTGTGCATAAAATGTTTTCACCAAGTTAACAAAACAACCATATATAATACTGGAATAACTTGTATACGGATACTTACATTATCATGATGCAGACGGTCCGGAAACCTTCTATAATCCCTGATAACAGAAAATAAATTAATTAGCATACTTTAGGTACAAAGAAAAGTAACAAGTAAGAGTGTTTTTGTGATTAATATTCAAAGCACATAATAAATCATATCATAAGAGACACAAAAAGAAGAAGAAATTTTGTTTGGTATATACTCAGCAAGAAAAGTTCCTTCTTCATCCTGCAGCCAAACTATAGTCCATTTATGCTCTCTTAGAGGCTGCACAACAATTGCGCTTGGAATACTTGTACTACCTACGAAGGTTATACCAGAAACAATGTTATTAACCAAACAAAAAAAATTATCATGCACATGGTTTTTAAGATGACAATCAAAAAGAGAAAATGTGAACAAGAAGTCATGTTATTGAAGTGAAACAGAAGAGAAGGTTAAGGAAAGCAAAATGCAAATATACAACAAAGAGGTGATGTAAAAATTTGAGAAGAAAAATTGAAGTATACATAAAAAACCAAGAAGGAGAAAAAGAAATAAACTAACATAACATGAAATAACAAGAAGGAAAAAAAAAAACATACTAGAAGCCGCCATGTTTTTTATGAGAGAAAATTTTTCTTTTGTATTCTATGTTTTGAGAAAACCAAGTGATGATGATGAAGAATATGTGAGGAGCAATGTCTATTTATACACAAAAATGATCATGTGTGAGAGAAGGCTTTTTCTCTCTAAACCAAAAGGTCAAATATTGGTTGGTAAGTTCAATTGTGCAACCATACATATACCCAATTTCTTCTCTCTTTTTCTCGAATTCTATAAGATGATATATCTATGTAAATATACTGTAACCTACGCTTGATTTTGGAAAGCTAATAAATAGTTCAACGTATTTGTATGGTACCTATGCATATATCAGATATTATAGGGACTAGTTAAGTTTGGTGGAACTGATTGTAATTTGTTTTCTTAATTGGTATACATATTTGGAACACTTGTATATATGACTAGGTAAGTAGTTTTTCTTGCTCTTCTCAATCTACTAACACATTAAACCAGAAATAAAATGAAGAGCTCATTTGTATATATATAATACTTATATATGTGTTTCATCAAGATCACATATATACTCTCGTTGCATTGGATATTAATTTGCTTTTCATCTTTGCCTTCCTATATTTATAAAAAGAAGGTCAACACAACTCAAAAACTCCAACAGAAAAATGAAGAATCAAGTATTAAAAAAAAAAGAAACAAAATTTATATATTGATTATTAGTAACCCCATTATTAGTAACAGTAAAAAAATAGAACAAATGAGTTGTTCCAAATGGCTTAGAGAGTTTTGAATTGTCTAGATTCAAAGCATACATATATTTGGCAAATTACTAACAACCATAAAACTTAATCAGAAATTCACAACGAATCTATAATCTTGGTTATGTGAACAACTTCAAATATATATAGAAAAATTCATTTCAGATGACTAAATGAGTAATGTGTGTTGTCCTTTTCTTTTTGTTCTGAATAAGTTGTTGTAAAAAACTCAAAAGAAATTTCCATTCTTCACATGGTTGAGTTAAAGGAACACGCAAACTTTAATATTTACAGGTTACAAAAAAAATAAAACTTTAATATTTACAACTTTTTTTGCTATTTTAAAAAAGTTGCAGGAGTGCCTTAAAATCTCCAAACCGTGGGCTGTTGAAACATGAATTAAAATTGGCATTTTGGTTTTCAAAATGTAAAAATCGTTAATTGATTAATTATATTGGCAAAATCCATATATGATCATATGAATCTATGCGTTGGTATCTATTGGGATAGTGACCACATTTATTTTATCGGATGTCCCGAGGGGACGTGACCACATTTATATATAACTATATAAGTCATTACGGATTGGTATCTATAGGGATAGTCTCAATTCAATCCGCTTGATCACAGTTCCACTGTGTTGTAATTGTGTGGAGCTGTCTCTGTTGGGATATCATCGGAAGTTAGATAAAGGTGTTGTAATTGTGTGGAGCTGTCTCTGTTGGGATATCAACCCAAAGTCCCACATCGGAAGTTAGANTCAACCCAAAGTCCCACATCGGAAGTTAGATAAATTAGTGTCTAATATATAAGTAAATAAACATCCTAATTAGTATGAGGTCTTTTGGGAAGTACTCCAATAAAAAAAACGTGAGGGATGTGGCCTAAAACGGACAATACCATACTAATGAGAGAGTTAATGGGCTTATAAATTCCAATAGTCTCTACAAAATATCAAGGTCACAATTAATCTTGGTTTGTGTTAAGATCTGTCTCTAGCTACCTTAATTGGTTGGAAGTTTCTTAAGTCGTACATACTTTCTCCACACATTTTGTTTTTCAAATGCAGAAACTTATGTTGTTGTGGCCTTTGCGAAGCTTATGTTGTAGCTGTTTTTATCATAAAACTTAATCTTTCTGTGTTCTTCTGATGCCAGTTAAAGAGTTGGTGAAGATATGTAAAGAAGAAGGCGTGTAGCTATTGGGTGTAGAAAAATTTAAAATACATTACAAGTATTCTCTCTCTTTTTTTGTGTCAACGTCGGCTCCTCCTACATTCTCATCGGTGGATTCCGGTGAACGAGACCCCTTTCTACAAGTGGATGTCCATGGATTCCGGTTGATTATGACAATGGTTATGATGAAACTGATGTGTTCCTTACACAAAGACCGAGGGTCTCTCACACTTATTCAACTAATGTATGATTAGAGGTTTGTACGTATGTATTTATGCTTTGTTGGCTCATTTGAGAAGTGGTTCTGTACGCCATTGAGGAAAGAAGGTGTTTTGGAGGTTTATGTGTTTGAGCTTGTGGAGAAAGATGTTAAGCAAGGGATTAGGATTTGGGGGCTTTTGCATCGGAATATGACTAGCCAGTATAGTTTTGAGTTCTCGGATGGAGGTGAAGTTAGGAGATTCAAGAGGCTTGTGGTTGGATTCTTTGTGGGAGTTGTGGTGATGGTTTATCCGTTGATGTCGAAGAGAGGTAATGTCTCTGTTTCTCTTGGTGGGTTTTGATTGGCTTAGATTCATATATGTGTTACCATAGCTAATGTTTGTAGAAACTGTAGGCTGAGCGAGACTTGTTAGAGTGTTATTGGATACAAGCTAACTTTGGTATGGTATGATTAGTTTAGGGAATGTAATCTGGTAGTACAGGAAGCAATAGTGTGTAGATTAGTTTAGGGGATGTAATCTGGTATAACAGGAAGCAATAGTGTGTGGATGGTAATCTGTTGATGTAGAAGAGAGGTAATGTCTCTCCTTTTATGGTTCTCTGCAATTGAAAATCTCATGGTGGGTTTGTAGAAACCTACTATAGCTTTGGGCTGGTGGGTTTGTAGAAACTTTAAGCTGAGTGAGTGATAGATTGAAGTTGAATGTTATAAACAAAAAGAAGACCTTTTAGAGTGTTTTTGGATACAAAATAACTTTAATATGGCATGATCAGTTTAGGAAATGTAATCTGGTAGAATATGAAGCAATTATGTGTGAATTTTGACTAATTCTAAAACTGATGAGTGTTATTTCTCTTCATACAACATGGGATGTGACCGAGATTAATTCTCATTTTCCACTCTGTTCCAACAATGTGTTTCTGATTTCTGTGAACATATATATACCTCAAAAGAGCTCTGTTTTAATTGTTCTAATCTGTAAAGAAAAGTTAAAGCCATGGGATTCAGTGTTTGGGTAGTGAATACATGTTGCATTTATCAGATTTCATTCCCTTGGACTCACAAGAATAGTTATCTTGCTTCAGGTATTGCATCTTGTAAATGTTAACATTGTAGAAAATGTATAAAAGGATGAAGAAGATGTATCATATACATTACGAGCATAATACGAGGAACGGCATAGTATTTATGTGACTCTTCATAAAACTACATTCTAGACTTGGAGAGGGATGGAAAGGAAGATAGAAACTAAACAATGTGTATATACTAATGACGAGCAAAAGCCTTTTTTTAAAGCCTTTCTTATCATTGGTAAGATAAACTTGATATTTCATACTATCACAAGTTTGATAATCATCACTATTTTTTCTCGATATTAGGCAACTGTAGTAGAAGGGGTTCTTCACAACTAACTAAGAAGCATTACGTTTGATCTCTTAGACATTCTGGTTCTGTTTTGGCCCATTTTTCTTTGTGTGTGTAATGAAATGATAAACTTCAAGATCAAACAATGGTTTTCTTTGTTTCTTTGTGAATCCATTGGCATTACATATGAAACTTATGTCATTGTCAAGTTGTTGCACTGAAGACGTTTAACAAGAAAAACTATTCTCATCTGCATTATAAACAAAGAATATACAAGGGAACTTATAACATCAACTCTCTTGCTGTCACCAAATATATCCATACAGCAATATCCGAAAAGCATAAACTAATTTACATATACTTCTCCGACCATATACTCATGTTTCTTTGCCAACAAAGGTCTGCTGATCAAAGACTTTGTCGTTTTAAATCTTTGCCGCAATCTCGGTACCTTAAGCCAAGCTCCAGAAGATAGAGCAAGCAACGAGTTCATTACCAGTCCAGAAAGATAGGTGGACCTTGACCTTGAACTAATATTAATTTATCTTAATTAGGAATAACCGATTTCAAGAAACTGTAAAAAAGTGAAACCATCTGAATTACCTATCACAGTACTGGCTTCATATCTAATACATATCTAGCTAGGTGGACACTTATGATGGTTATAGCCAGATTAAAACTCTTCCTCGATCTTACATGAGAAAACAAAAACCGATGGGCAGAATTTTAATTTACAGTCGGTTATTGGTTCGGTACGGTTCGCCTGAACCAACGGTTAACCAAATTTTTTTCAAATCCTACATATATACCATTTCGATTTATACTCATTGTTAAGCAAAGAATTTGAATCCTTAAAGAAGAAGGCCATTAGAATTAAACTTATAGACAGGTTAATTGTTGTAAAGAAGATAAAAAAAAAAAAAAAAAATTACAGAAGAAGATGGAAGAAGAATGGTGGTGGCCAAGAAGAGAAGAGAGAGAGTTTAGAGTTATTAGGTTTTTATTTATTTATAAATTCTATATAAATAAATGTAACTGGGCTTCATTTAATATGATCTAGATAAGAAAATAAGTCTAATAAGCAATAGAAACACAAGAATCGGAAACTTTCGAAAAATCCGAGATAACCAAAATAATTAATTTTATCCGTATTTAATATAGAAAAACCGGAAATTTTGTTTAATTTTGGTACAAAAAATAAAAATTGAACTAATCAATAACTGAACCGAACCGATTCTTTTTCAGTTACTTTGGTAACTTTTTCCTAAAAAAACGAAGTAACCGAATAAACCAAAGTCGCATGCCTACTTAAGGCAGTTAAAGAACCTCAGAAAGTGATATTTAGGTGCCCAATACTCAAATATATAAATTAATCTACTTATATTGTTATGCAAATAATGTTAAGACTAATAATGTTAAGACTAAATATTTAAGTAATCATGCGAATAATGTTAAGACTTAATATTTAAATAATTATATCTATTATTATATGTTATTGATATATTTTGACTATGTATCGATATATATATATATATATATATATATATATATATATATANNNTATATATGTATATATATATATATATATATTTATATATATATAAACAGGAGTTTTTACCATAACTAAGATTAAAATTTATGAATTCTTTTTAAATATTTAGTATATAATGATAATTTTGAAGATATGCCAAAAGTGGTAGTTTTGAAAGGAGTGTTTCAAAAGTACTATTTTTTTTAATTTCCCTAATAATAACAATCTTTTAAAAATGGTATTAATATTTACCTTTATAACTAATACCGAAGAAATATTAATGAAAATTATAAAGAATGACAATATTTGGTGATAAAAATAATAAATTTAAATATTAATGTAATTTGTTGAGAGTGTGAATCACTTATATTTAATTCAGAATATGAAAAATAAAGAAAATATTTATTTTTGGCAATGAAAAATAAGTATATCGTATACAAAATTACTTGACAAATAAAGGATAGTAAAAAAAAAAATTTGGCATAGTAAATACAAAAGATTATGCCTATAAAAGGATTATAGAGCAACATGGTTCTAATTTCTTTGATTATTATAGTGTTCAACTAACACATCAGTTTGATCATATTTTAGTTTCGGTGTGATTAATGTAATATTAAAAATCCATAATTGCTGCTTTCATCCGCATAATGTGTACAAGGAAATCTTATTATTAACAAACAAATGTGTACATGGAAATCTTTGATAATATTATAATTACGATAAATATAAATAAATATTTTAAAAGTGCGTAAATGATCTTTCTTACGTTACATATATTGTGATATGAGTAAAGTATAAAGTAGAATAGATGATCGGCAAATGTGTCTTTTTACTTCGCCCTTGTGCCCCGACATGGGCACAAGGTAAAGCGAAGTAAAAACCACACGAGCCTGCTTAAGAAAATTGTCTTCGGCGAGAGTGGTAATGATCTGGATAGTTGGATGCGCCTGTACAGGTAACTGTTATTGATTTTGTCAAGTTGTGTGTTGCTTCACTATGAAGTTCCAAGTTCTTCAAGCTGATATAGTGTTGATTGCTTCGTTAATACATGTATATTTTTTCCTCAGTTTAGATGACATAAAGAGTTGTATGAAAAAGGTTCAAACCGTAAAGTTTGCAGAAGAAGTTTGTTATAATGGGACTTTGGTTATTAAGGCCCTAAGTTTAGGTCTGGATATTGGCGCTTTCAATTGGTTGATCAATGGAGCTAATAGAAGTCTAAGTTATGTATCAGACTCCATCTTCGTCTCTCATCATGCTAGAAATTTTGATTTCCATGGTTATGTGATGATTTACTCAGACTTCTCATACATCCAATCTGCAAAAGTGACTGAGAATGGTTGTAATTCTCCTAACACAGATAATAATTATATACCAACAATCAGGTACTGATATAAGAATTTTTATACATATATGAGAGGATGTTATTTGCTTGGGTTTTAAAGTCGAGAATCATTGTTTACTGTAAACTGTTTTAGCTGCGACAAAAATGACGGGAACTTGGCTGCTTCACTACTAAACCATGAAGAGAGCTTGGAAGAGGCGGAGAACTTAGTTTATCGGACTTGATGTTACTCATATTGATGATCAAAGACTATGTTGCAGCACTCTGCCTGGTACTTTCCTCGGCTTCTCTTCCTTTTCTTCATGTTCTCAGACATAATTCAATATATTCTATATGATTCTAAAGTTGTAAAATGTTCACACTGCAAGTTCTATGCACCTAATTAAAATGTTCACCAGAATCTTGATGTATCCGGTAATCATATTATATACATCAATTTCTGATTCTTGAGGGAATATGCAGATTGTGAATGGAAGGCACAAGCTGACAACATATGTGTAGCTTCGTTCGACTGGACGTGTAGCAGATCAAAGGGTTCACATGGGATGTGGTGAACCCAAAAACGATGTCTGGAAACCAAATTTTGAAACCAGACCATATATAAAAAATTAATTGTTTGCAACCACCAACGGTGATCAAAATGATGATTACATAAACAATTCTTCTTCTGCATAATTCTTTTGTGGAACCAAGAAGAGACATTTACATGTGTATGATTGTATTATATAGTTTACTTACATAGGAGAGATTTAATGTATGAATATCTCTTGCAAAAATAGCGTTTGCGTTTGAGAATGGTTTGCGGCGAGCGTTTCTGTTTTCGTTTATTTGTTCTTTTCTTTTTGTGGGTTTTAAGATTATTACAAAACTGTTGTTGATTTGATTAGTGCATTTGATAATAAAATAAAATAAAAATCTGATTTCAAGTAATCATGTAACCAAACTTAACAAAATTAATATTATAACAATAATTTTGTTCGGGCATACATAAACAACTTAATTAACATACCGAATCTGTACATAAAATAGTTAAGCAAATTTACGTGATGAATCCGTATGTAAAGGATTCTTTTTATTTTGTTAGGTTCATTAATATTAGTTTATTAGAATTTTGCATTTTATTATTATTTATATATATACATTACTAAAATGATAAAATTATTTTTATATAATAATAATATCCAAAAACAATCAGCCATTAATTAATTAATGTAGCTTATAATTTCTTCTTTTATATTTGTGAATACACTTTATTGAAAAAGTTGATGTGTCAGCTCCAGAATAAAAGACACTGTAAAAGTTTATGATGTAAAATATAATTCATTTTTATATTTTATATATCATGAATAATCATCGGGGATAGCATAATATATTATTGTTCGTATTGTGCGGAACTGAGTCATTTATATTTTTTAAGAAATACATATTAAAAAGCATATTCTTCAAGCTAGAATCATCACTGGGAATGACAAATTGGATAATGACATTGTTCTCATTCCGAGGATGTTTGTTACACCTACGGATCACAAGTTACCTGTCAACATGAGGAGAAGACAGTTTCCGGTAACATTGGCTTTTGCAATGACAATTAATAAGAGCCAAGGACAATCACTTGAACGTGTAGGTTTGTTTCTACCTAAGCCAATATTTTTTCACAGACAGTTGTATGTTGCCCTTTCAAGAGTGAAATCAAGATCATGCATCAAAATTCTAATCACAGACAAGGATGGTAAGGTGCAGAAATCAACTACAAATATTATCTTCAAGGAAGTTTTTGGAAATATTTCATAGTTTCGACTTTCAATCCAATGTAGGAGATTTGATTTCTTTTGTTTTTTGTAATATGAGCAAAATACAAAAACAAATTAGATATTAAATAACACACAAATATGAACCTAAAAACTCAAAATGAAAGCCCTTACAGGGTCCGAACAAGTAATCTAGTTTATAGTGTAATAGGTCGTTTTAAATGACTAAATGAGTCATGAGTCATGAATTGCCAAGATTCAAAGAGTACAAGCATAATAAATAGGTACGACATAGTCCAATCTAAATCAAACATAAAGCATAACAACTTTTTATTCATGACCAAGATGGCAAAGTAATCATTTAGAGAGCGAGGGAGAGAGGGAGGGTTGGAGAGAGAGCCTTCTCTTTCAACCAGGCATTGATCCCATGAATTAGTATCTCAGGTTTTTCATATAGCCTGTACATTGCCATAACCCGAAACTTAAAAACAAATATGTTCAAACGAAAAAAAAAGGATGGTAGAGCAAAGTAAAATAACTCACTCAGTTTTAGTCACTGTGAATGGTGCAAGCGTAATGTTTCCAAATCCAGCCTCTCTAAGAGAATCAACATTTGTATTTTCGTAGGAGGAAGGAGTAAGTACGTAATCAGCTGCAATACAAATTGAGAATTGTCTTGTGATCTCATTATCTAAAGCGAAAAAATCTATACATAAAAATAACATAATGACTTGTTACACATACGTACGTTTTTCACGAGTAAGTAGGATTGACTGAGATCCAGCACGAGTTCCAGCCCCTGGTGTCGATTCTATACTGCTTTTGATGCTCCTGCCAGGTTGAATAATTAGGCTTACATAAGTCAATGTGTTATATTTTAACTTTAAATTAATAGAGATAATAAGTCATTAACATGTTAATTAGAGAATACCTCCAAGTGAAGAGCCAGCCATTAATCCCTATAACAAGGCGTAGATTTATCGGATAATGTCCCAGGGCACATTTTGTTGCAAAGTGGAGAGCGACTTGTGCACCGATGCCAATACCTCCTACTCCTTTCATGACTATACCCAAAAAAAAAAAAAAAAAAANACCCCAAAAAAAAAAAAAAAGTATATAGTGATTAATTAGCTAGAGATGTAACATAGCATGTTAGGTGTAGATCTCTCGAGACATTATACCATTTTTGTCTTTTTCAGTCGATAACTTGTTAGCAACTCGATCAGCTACAGAATCTAGCTCCTTTAGATCAGCTTGAAATGTTGGGGAACCAACGGTGTAAACTGATTCAGCAAAGAGAATTGCACCACCATTTTAATTACATATACTTAAGTGTTTTTAAGAAGTTTAGAACGAAGCAAAGTGATCTCACAGGTGGTTGAGCCCACTCCAAGGTCAACTCTACGTATACCAGTGTCTAGACAAATCCATTTGATCTGTGCATAAAATATTTTCACCAAGTTTAATATATATATATATATATATATATATATATATATATATATCGATTACTGGCATAATTGGTACGGATAGCTACCTTATCAGGATGCAGACTTTTCACAATTTCAAGTGATCTGGAAACAGAACAAAAACACACAGTTTAGGTACAAAGAAACGTTACAAAGGATCTTTGGTTTGCTCAAAAAAAGGTACAAAGAAACGTAAATCACAAAACAAGAATTAATTGTTATATACTTAGAGCTCTTGTCATCGTTATCATGCAGCCAAACCATAATGGCTTTATACTTTCCTTGAGGCTCCAAAATAGTTTCACCAGATCCAGTTTCCATTGCATTAGTTCTACTACCTACGAAGATTTTACTAGAAGCAATGTTATTAACCAAACAAGATGAGTAATAGACCACAACTTCACAACAATTACAAAAACAAAAAAAATCAACAAGCACATGTTTTACTTAGTATAACTTAACACTCTAATATTTCAAGATATTTTAATATTACAATCAAGAAGAAAATTAAAATAAAACAAGAAATCATGCTTATTGAGGTGAAACAGAAAAAAATGTAAGGGAGAGCAAAATGCAAATATACAGTAAAGAGAACAAATTAAAGTATTCTTAAGAAACCATGCAAGAAGGGGAAAAAACATACTAGAAGCCGCCATGTTTTGATGAGACTATTATTTTAGAGTTTCAGACAACCCAGTGATGGTGAATATGTGAGGAGGAATGTGATATTTATGTAGTAAGCCTTTCATCAAAAAAAGGAATGTGATATTTTATACACACAAAAATGATCGAAATGGTAACTATTAAAAGGGAAAAGAATGAAAAGAAATATTGAATTTCTCTCTATTCCTTAAGATTTACACCATTTGTAAGGAGCTTTTGGTTGCTCTTTCGTTCCTCTTCATTCCTCCTTCTGCATAGAACTATTGAGCCAAAATATTCTCAATCAAATTCTAGAAAGAACAAAAGGAACCTTTTTTTTTTACAGTTCCCTTTCATTCCTCAATTTTTTTTTCTTTTTCATTCTTCTCATTCCTATTTCTCATTATTCCTTCTATTCCTAATTTTCTATAGTGGTCACGAGTTAGAGAGAAATATTGGTTGGGTAACTATAATTAATTGTGGGAATCCAATAAGACGTTTCAGTATCAATTCTGCAAATATAGTAATATACATAATTAATACCTAATTTGTTTTACTAGTAGGTAGGATTGACTGCGATCCAGCAAGAGTTGTAGCCCCAGGTTTCAATTCTATGCTCCTACAAAGTTAAATTAGGCTTCCATAAGACTTTGTGTTATATTGTAATTTTAGGCTTAACAATATATATAAACGGGGATAATAAGTCATTAACATGAATCTACTATATAAAAGATAAGGAGCACTCTCCATGGCAATGACATGTGGCTCTCTATAAGAATGACACATGTTCTTCTATGAAATTAATGACCATTTTAATTAATTAATAACAATTAAAAAAATTAACCTATATATATATATATTCCAGCAACTCATAACATACATCTCTATGATTTATTTTGTCAAATAAAAATCGATTTCCCCTCCGTTTGGGCCATATATAAAAAACGATATTCTAAGAGTCCTATGAGCCATTAATTAATTTTCTAAGCAAAGTTTAAATTATTTATATTGTTTTCCACTATTAAATTTCAGCATTCTCCATTGTTACCAGATATATAAATCGACTTCATATAAAAAAATAATACATATACAATTTTGATGAGTATTGCTGCATAACTAAATCACATGTAGAATATAGATATTTGTGGGTCGATGAACATAATTACGTTAAATTGTCTTCAACATTAAGGTATTTAATAGTTTCAGGGTTTTTTTTTTTTTTGTCAAACCACGAACTTTCATTAAAATTTAAAACAGAGTTTATAAAATAGAGCTTATAAGAACAGAGGCTTCTAGATCAGTTGAGCAGTCTTACCTAGATTATCAACAATTTCTGTTTCCACCCGAGAAATATAAAATAAACCGATAAAGGAGAAACAAGTCATTAGCCTTCTAATGTCATGGAGTATGTTCTTCAACTCTAACACCGATCTTCCGGAGTCGAGGAGAAAGATGAGAGTTTGCAAGTCCGAGTACATATTAATGTCTCTTTCATTCGCTTGTAGCACCGCATAAAGAGCGGCTTTCATACCAAGTGCTTCTGCCATTTAATAGTTTCAGGGATGATAACTCTAAATTTTAAATTTTAAATTACGTTGGAAGAAAATGCAATTCCCACCTTAAATGATTGTCTTGGATACCTACATATCTTTCAAATTTGGAGAAATCTACATATCCTTAAAATTTATTCTTACAAAAAGAAATATACATAAAATCAAGAGGTATTGGATAACGAAAAGTTATCATTTCATGCTTTGGTTTGATTTGGTTTCGGTTCAACCAGGTTGAGAGAAATTGAACCGAAACATAAATCAAAATCAATTTCTTATAAATGGGGTTAGGATCAAACCAAAGCGCAGTCATACCTTTTCAGATTTTCAAACCTCTTTCTTGAAAGCTCATCTGAAACAACTATAGAGATTCAAGTATGTATTTAACATGGTATAATTATTTAATTACTTAAAGCTCTCCCACATATATATAGTAACTATATTTTCATATTTCTTTTGCTAAAGATTCTTATAAGTCATAACTTCTTAAATTTCTAGGTTTCCTTTGATTTATCTTTATGTGCTTTAATACATAACTACGACTTATTTTGAATTAGTTTTTAAAATATATGTAATATATAATTTCCAACGGTTAAATATATATACTATGCGAAAAGAACTGATTGAGAGAGTAATTTGTTATTATAAATTTTTTTTAATGTAATTAGTTTTGATACTGTAACCAATAAATATATGAACATGGTTAATGGACAATCATATATGGAAAATAGAATGGCTAGCAGTACCTAGGTTCAAGAACTCGCTAGGCGGTTTATAGGCGCTCAATAGGGGTTCAGCGCCTAGAGGGATTAGTCGGAGTCTAGACGGGGCCTAAGCATTAAACAATTATTTAGTAATTTATAAAATTTTAAGTGGGAAATTTTATATACATGTAAAATTTTATAGTGAAATGGTGAAATATTTATTTCTAAAATATTAAAAACAAAAAAATCGAAGGAACAATTTAGAGAAAAATACTTAATAATAAAATCTTTGAAAACACAAAAGACGGAAGACAAAATATAAGCAAAACCGCATTGTCTTAGTAATTGTAAGAAATAAAAATAAAAATAATTAACACAACCAATACAACAGATAAATTCACAAACCTAAGATGACAATAAGATACCACAATAAACACATAAACATAATTAAAATTTAATAGAAAATAAAATCAAAACGATAAATGAATAAGTTAAAATAGAGATGAAATTGTTTTGATATTTAAATTTTAGAAGTGTATTGTTGTTAAAACAAAAGTAACAAAATAATTTAGAAAAGGTTGTGAATGTGATTATATAATTGAAGTATACTCAACGTTTTACTTCATTTTTTATTTATTTAAGTGAAGTAGTAAAAAATAAACCAAATAAATCATTAACCAAATTAAGCCAACTATTCAACCGACCGCCTAGGATGATTTGATCGATTTTTAGGCGATTAAGACTGCCATAACCAGAGCNAGTAGTAAAAAATAAACCAAATAAATCATTAACCAAATTAAGCCAACTATTCTACCGACCGCCTAGGATGATTTGATCGATTTTTAGGCGATTAAGACTGCCATAACCAGAGCACCAATTTTCTCACCAATTTTCTTAGAATCATTTTGGATTGGATGTTGTACATTGTTGGGCGTCTAGGCGAACGCCTAGGCCAATTTTTAGAACATTGTGAAATACCATTAATCAATTTGTTCTTACATTATCTACAAATAGGAGACACCTTAAATCTTAAAACACTACATCCCCTAAAGATTTTTTTANTGGATGTTGTACATTGTTGGGCGTCTAGGCGAACGCCTAGGCCAATTTTTAGAACATTGTGAAATACCATTAATCAATTTGTTCTTACATTATCTACAAATAGGAGACACCTTAAATCTTAAAACACTACACCCCCTAAAGATTTTTTTTAAAAAAACTAAAACGAAACAAAATCTACACGTAGTGCGGTTACTCACCTAGTATATATGAAGAGTATACGTGCAAGTGAAAAGATCGTCACTAATGGCCATAACAACTCGCAGATTCATTAATCTCATATGACTCATTTTCATTAGTCTTCTGGATTCGGATTCTGGTTGGTATAGTTCTGATCCGGGCTTATCATTCGGATCGTTCTGGCTTCAAATAGGCTTAAATGCTTTGGGCGGATTTGACCCACCTCCATCACTATGGAGACTAGTTTTCGTGCATTTCCCAAACATACTTTTGTCTTATTCGTGAACACACAAAAAAATAACAAAAGGATAGAGTATGGAGGATGGATTCGTGAACACAACAATTAACAAAATATCATAAGGGGGAACAAAGCCACATTTTAACAACATAGAAACGTCTCTTTAGTCGACAAATAGTTTGTTCGGCTAAGAGGGATTATTACATGAAGAGGGTAGCTTAATTATGGATGACATGACATCACTTATTGTTCCCTCATTATATGCATGCTAGTCCATATTAGAGTGAGGAGAGGTGAGGCTGAAGTCTAGAAGACAAGGCCGAGA
>OVAP01003947.1:0-15549 GCA_900406295.1 Aurinia saxatilis | reverse complement strand
ATAGACATCAGGTTCCCAAGACATGCCGTCTCTCTAGATAGAATCTCGCTCTAAAAACTAGAAACCAGGACAACGAAGTAATATTTTTTTTTTCACTCTCTCTCAAACGTTTTTTTTTTACTTGTGATTACATATCCTCCTCATTAAGTTTCTATATATATATTTTCTGGGCAAATTTGCGACGCATTTGCGTCGGATTTATCACTCTTTTGTGACGGATCTGCGACTAGAAGTAATTTGGTATCCAAATTGTAAACGTTATCCACGAACTTACCGGTGAAATTACTTTTCCTCGCAAAGGACTCGCACATTTACGACGTATTTCCGTCTTGTTGTCGGTTCCTCCCAGTTTGGACGTAAAAGCGTCGCAAATTTGCGACTCCTTTGCGTTGATTACGTGTTCGACGCAAATACGTCGCTCACTCCTCGCACAGTTTACCCTTTACGCGAAAACGTCGCACAACCGTCGCAACTTAGCGACATTTTTCCGACGAAACCTAACATCGCGGATTTGCGACGACTTGGCGATGATGTTTGGGATTACACGCATATTCGTCGCAAATGTCACGCAAATTTGCGAGGAAAACTCGGCGTCGCAAAAGTGCACTATGAGTTGTTGTCGGTAGCGAAATAGAATGAGACGCATGTGAAGACGAGGGTTTGAGCAACAATATGAACACCACATTGTGGTCACGCATCTCAGCTTCAAACGGAGTCCGCTTAAGCAACATTAAGGACGATGCTGGAGGCTCCAAACTCAGGGGTTGTGACGGTTTGAGCATAAAACTCTTATTATTATGCTTGAAAGGGTAAGTGTTAAGGAAGCCATCATGAGTCACATGTCGATCAAACTCCCATAGGCGTCCTTAAATTTGATGGCAAGCATCCATTGGAACGATATCGCAATAGACTTCATCTCGATAAGCATTGCCAATGGAGAAGTTTACCAAAGCTCGTTTAGAGACAAACACCTCGCTACCTTGCTGTAACCACGACAATTTATATGGCAAAATATGTTGCTCCTCTGTAAGGCCTAACTTCCGCACCGCCTCAGCAGAAATAACATTCTCATACCTACCTGAGTCTACAATAAGGTTACAGACCTTACCATTAATCATGCAGCGAGATTGAAAGAGGTTATGGCGCTGAGACATATCTGGCTGTGAACGTGGAGCTAAACACGATCGTCGAAGCATTAAGAGTGGTCCTGTATCCGCCACAAGTTCTTCATTTGCCTCAGGCTTATCGTAATCATCATATATGACCTCCAAATTTCGACCCATATCATCAAGGAGGAGACCACAACGATTGCGATTTGGACAAGCCGACTGACGATGTCCAGATTCGTTGCAAGAAAAACAACGGAGAGTACCTTGTCGAACACGTCAAGGAGTCTCGACGAGAACTAGCGGCGACTCTGTTTTAGGGACAGAGGTGTCGTGGGCCAAAACATAGCTCAAAACAGAGCTCAGGCGAGAAGGACGGTTGGAACTCCATGGCTGCAGATTAGTACGAGCCTGAGTCTCAACTGTGATGGCTTGTTGATGCGCTTCGGAAAGGGTGAGGGGCCGAAACAGGTTGAGCGTGTTTTGGATTTGAATGTGAAGGCCGCCAATGAAACAAGCAATGAGTTGAAGCTCCGAATCACGAGAGTCCACTCGATTAAGCATAAAAAAAAATCAGAAGCATACTCGGACACAGTACGCGATCCTTTTTTTCAAATTCTGAAACCGCTGGAACAAGACTTGTTCATAGTTGTAAGGCAAATTTTTTTTGCGTCGCTCTTCAATTTTGTCCCAAGTGGTAATCTTTTTCTTGCCCAGACGAGCACGAGAAGTCTTGCTTTGTGCCCACCAAGCAGCAGCTCTCTCGCGAAAACGAATAGCGACCAATGGGACACAACGATCCAGTGGGATGCGTTTAAACTCGATGATCTCTTCCACTGTTACGAACCAATCCAACAACTCCTCTGCGGATTGTCCTCCATGAAACTCAAGAATCTCGAGCTTGAAACTTGATTTCCAATTGTGATTCACAACTTCTCCATCCACTTCGTTAATGACAAGTTTGTGATTAACTCTGTTTTGTTCCTCGACAAAAGGGTTGTCATCGCCTTCATCTTCATCGTCGTCCGCAATGTTTTGTGAACACGTTCTGGTCGAGCACGGTGAGGTACAGCCGCCGGTTGTAAATTCATGCCTTGGATAGCTTGGGTTAGGGTTTATATCTGAGCTTGAAGATCCACAATAACTTGGCGGGTCAGCTCAGCGTCGGTGGGAGGCACAATTCTTCTCTGTCCACGCACTATCTTAGTGATAACTGGGAGCATAGCAAAGCTCTGATACCAACCTGGCGCAACGTAAGAACTAGCTTGAGGATTAATCAAAAGCTTATGAGACTTAGAAGCTAGCGTGTAGCTCAACCAAGAGAGGTTGAATTCTCGTAAGACCTACTTGGATCGATTAAGAGGAATTCAATCAACTCTTAAGATCACTTCTTGTTTAGATGAATTGCATCAAATCTTCACAAGGAATAAAGAGAAATCTCTTCTTATTTATTATCAAAAAACCGAGACTCAAAAGTAATGAACGACAAGCTTAAATAAAGAGGCTACAACTTTTAACCTAATCTTAAAAGGAAACTAAATAAATAAAAGGAAAAAAGGAAAAAAAAACACTCGTCTTGTATCTTGAGAACCACGTTGCTTGCTGCTCACGTTACTTGTTGGTCACGTTGAGTTAAAGTAGATGATGCTGCATCACAAACCCAAAAAAAAATTCAATTATACTTACCTCATTCTGAATCAACCACATACGTTTCTGAGCTTCAATTTCTCTCTAATTCGAGTTGATTCTCTCCCTTTAATTTAAGTCACTACTATGATTTTTTTATTTCTTTCACGAACCCTAGATCCCCAAATCCCAAATAGATAGAGTTTTTTTTATTAACATGTGGAGATAAAAAAAAACTGTGCATATATATATTTTTTTCTAAACCGTATTAACGAACATTAAACGGAGTTTACTATTCTATTTAACTTTATGGCGGCGTGTAATAATATATATAATTTGAAGATTTAAAATATAAATATTTTTTATTTTGAAGGTTTATTATGTAAACAAAAAAGTTTGGAGGTTTTTTATGCCATTTTCCCATTTCTATCACATTACTGAGCTATATTTTTAGTTTCTCCAAATCGCTGAAGCTAAACGTGCGTGCGTTTCCAGTCGCGCGTTTTAACAAACAAGCGGTCACCGACTTTGCGAAATCCACTTTGACCAAAAAAGAAAAAGGAAAAAATATATTTTAAAGTCAATAAAATTCGAGTAAGGGGAGACGTTTCTGGTTCGATTGGAATTAGCGCTTAGGGTTTCTTCATCTGTATTTCTCGGAGGAGACGAAGATGGTGTGCGATAAGTGTAAGTCCTTCTCTTGTTTCGTTTCAGATCTTCAATTTCGGTGATTGTGCCCAATCAATTGTGTATCTTAATTGAATCAATTGTGCGTCGATCGAATTGTGTTGATTGGGATATATTGACGAACGATTTTTCATTCATTTGGTTTCTAGCTTGATATGTTACATGTTTAAACCTAGTAATCTTAGATTGAAACCCTAATTCAAGTTGTTGGGTCGATTATTAGTTCAAATCGTAAATCTTTGACCCAATTTTATGGGTTTTTTTTCACTTTTAGGTGAGAAGAAGTTATCGAAAGTGATAGTTCCAGATAAGTGGAAGGATGGTGCTCGCAATGTTACTGAAGGTGGTGGTCGTAAAATCAATGAGAACAAACTTCTCTCCAAGAAGAATAGGTATGTTTCTTCCATTTTTTTCACATCTTTTGAATTCTGTCTCTGCTTGTTTCTATGTTATCACAATGTAGGAGTTTATGACTGTTTGCATTGTCGGTGATAATTCGTCTGTCTCCTCCTTTAGGTTCTTCTAACAATCATTAGCATTTATAGAATATATCATGGAAAGACTGGTCAATTTGTAAGTTCGGGGATGTTTTCAGCTGAGTAGTGGTTGGTTTCAGGTAGGTAGGTTCTTTTAAGATTCATCAGTGGTTTATGCATTGTCCTTTCTGAGTTGAGTAGTGGTTTTCTTTTCTAAGTAACTCGTCATTAAATGTTTATGAAGATTGAATGATTGCAAAACTCTAGTAGTATGTGTTGTAATACTTGTTATCGAACAACTCATTATAATGTCCTCTAAGGATTAAAAGAGACGTGTTCTCATAGTTGTGTCTTTTTTCTCTTGGCTGCTTCTGATTATGTTTTGTGATATTTTTGTGCCTTACAGATGGTCACCTTATGGCACCGCTACAACCAAGTGCATGATCTGCAAGCAGCAAGTGCACCAAGATGGTAAATACTGTCACACTTGTGCGTATAGCAAAGGTAAATAGTAAATACATCTATGTGAACGATTTGCCATTTTCTTATCTCTCTGGTTGGTTTTGTAACTAATGAAATTTCATTCTCTTGGTTATGCAGGAGTGTGTGCGATGTGTGGGAAGCAAGTGCTGGACACTAAGATGTATAAGCAAAGCAACGTATGAACAAATCTGCAAGCTCTCACATTGTAGTTTCAATCTCTTTAACAATCACTTGCACAACCGGGACTTATCTTGTAATATCCGGAGCTTTCTTAACGATCTTACTTTTGTATTCTCTGTACCTGTCTCTTTTATGTTATAACAAACACAAATTTCCCTGTTCTTGGGCTAATGTTCTGCGTTAATCTAGTTGGTTCTCTCTTTTTTCATTTGTTCTAATCTTTAATGTTTTCCTCTGACCAAATCAGTAAAAATGATAATCCAAGTAAAAAACCGAACCAAGCCCATGATCAGACATGATTCAACTAGTATATGCCAATCAAAATTTTGGTTCTTCGTACCGTACAATTTATACTCTCTTCTTGTAACTAGTATGTTGTTCAGATGTCTTATAAGTTATGACATTAAAGTAAAGCAATAATATAACAAAAGTGTTTATGAGACTGGAGTTGTCCAGCGTATCCTCCTTGCATGGTAAATGATAAGTGACCTATCTTCTTCGCTTCGATTCTTTACGCAGTTCAGCAAAGTAGTTCTCAAGATTCTGCTTCTCCCACAGCCTTCTCTGTACCAGATCTTCCTGCCTATATTCATCTGGAAATCATCGATCACATATATCAGAATTAATCTTCGTCCATGTGTGGAAAATAAAAGAGAAGAAATGAAAAGAAAAGAAAAGGATACCCATATTAGTCCATGCTTCGAGAGGCAATCCAAGTGATCTCCGAGTTAGGTATGATGCGTCTTCCAATGAATAAGGAGCTTTCTTCACCTTATATCTCCATACCCAACTGCTGTACCATACTAAAAGCTGGAAGGAACAGAAAGCTGAGTCAGTGATCTTTAAAAATGGAAACGAGAGTCTGAAATGTAGAAATTCTTAAAAACATCAAACCTTGATAATGGTATATGGTAGGAGAATAAATCGAACACCAAGAAGATCCCAAACCGACGGTTTTTCAGCTCCTTTAATTTGTAGGTCGAGTTCGTTGCTTAGCTCTTCCTGGAGTTTACTGCAAAAAAAAAAGATAGTTGGTTGCAGTTAGGCACATTATTGGCTAGTAAAAAGGCAATTTAAGAAAGTTGAATAGCATACTGGTCAATCTGCTTTGAACCCTTCTTCTTGTTAGTTACTCCACCAGTGCGTTCGAATTCCAAGGCCTTCAGCTTATTTTTGTAAGCAGGGGTTCGCTTTACTGTTGCTAGAGCCTGGATCGAAATGAAAAAAAAGAGCCTAAAGTCTACGAGAGTTCAATACAGTAATGGTTTTCTAATCATACACTTTAAAAGTTTAAGCTTGCGTATAGTTTGCATATATGCAAGCACGGAAGTTAATAAATCACATTCTAGAGGTCATATGTCCATAAATTCTACGTTTCATGAGATGTTAAGATATATGTAATACCCCCAGGATTCTCCTTCATTTACTCTAATGCTTGGTGAGGCTTAAAATATAATAAGATAAGCTTGCCATGATTGAGCAAAAAACGCAGTGGAACAGAGACTGAGACTATGAAAAACAAGGTGAGAGAATCCTCCTTCGAATGCATACCTCATTATACCTTGCCACATTGTTCAGATATTGAAATGCAGACAAAACTATCAGTAGACCAACAAGAACGGCACGAGGATCCTACAAACATATCAGGCAGTTACATCGTTAAAAAATGCCATGATGTTTTCCAAGAAAAAGCTTATAAAAAAACATCCAATAATATCTTACCGACTTATGTCCATATTTTGCGCGGTAGTATTGAGCGGTATTGTAAAACACCTATAAACAAGAAACACAACGCGGTATAGATAAAAATTAAAAAATATTTTATCTGTGCAATACAAGAATGACTTTAACATTTCTCAGCAAATATTCTACGGACCTCATTTGGATGTTCAATCGCATAATCATATTGTGCCCGAGTCTCGTTATCTTTTAAAATCTGCAAGAAGATTACAAACAAACCAACAGAAAAGAAAAAATACAGTTTCAGAATTTGTGAATAGTCTTCAGGCATGGAAGAGGTAATTAGCATCACAACATTCTATTTATTTATCTAAAATCATTCAGATGGAAATCCATCACGAAAACTTTCGATTTAGAACAAGATTCCAAATTCAAAGATTAGTACCTCGTAAGCAGTAGCAATTTTGGCAAACAGCTTATTTGATTCAGGATCCGGATTCTTATCTGGATGACTAACCAAATTCATCAAAGTAAAACAGATATAATCAAGATCAATTCCAGATCAATCTGAACAAAAAACAAATCAAACAATGTCTAACAAAATCGAGAATCCTCACAGTTGCAGAGAAAGCTTGTAATACGATCTCTTGATATCCGACGCGTTCGCATCTTGCGCAACTCTGAAATCGAAAACGCAAAATGTTAAGAGAGAGACGTAGATTCAAATGAAGAAAGCAGAATCTGAGGGAGATCGGAAGGACAACCCGAGGAGAGCATAACAATCTTCAGCGCCGCAATAAATGGCGGAGGATGATTGGACGAACAATGAAAGGAAGAGAAGAATCGAAGCCAAGCACCACCGTTCCTTCGCCGGCGGCGCCATCTCTCTTGCTTACTCGTCGGCGAATTGGGAGGAAAAATATTGTTTGGGCCTTTTTTTGGTTGTTTATAACAAAATTGGTGAGATTTTTTTTTTGAAGGTCAACACTCAACAACAAATTTAACTCTTTACAATAATATGATATTTATTCAGCCGTATAGATTTACGTTTGTATAATTGAATCGTATCGTGCGAAATACTTGGGTTTAAAAAAGAAAGAAGATGGTTATAAGATTGTATGTTTTCCTGTTTTAATTCGGAAAATAGTTATAAGTTTTGATTATTTGACTTGATTTTTTATTGCAAAATCATTTGTTAATTTTTTTAAAAATATTACATCTAAACCTTATGATAGTAATTGGAAATTAACTAATCAAGTTCGTAAACTGAAAAACTGAGAATAAAAGAGGGTGTGAGAATACATTCACACAGATTAAGTGACATCATCGCTAAAATTGACTCTTTTCATTAAGCTGCATATTTGCATTTGATTTGATGTTTTTGTAGATTGATTGCCTAATTTGGAAGATAGTTATTTACATAGATAAATTTTTCAAATTTGGGACACAAATAACGAGCCAAACAATTGTCATCTTTAGATTTTGAATCACAGATGAATGTCACCAAGCAATCCTCGTCCTTCCGTTTTTTTAATAAACTTCACCGACCCAAAAAAACTCTGGTTGTAAACACTAATATGGTATAGCTCGTTCGAGTATATATGGTCATTACCCATATGAAAAGTATCTACCTAAGAGTGTAGTGGAGAAATATCCTAGTCTTTTTTTTCTTAACAGTATTATTCGATCTTCTTGTCAACATATTTATCCCAGTCCAGGAGTTCAATCCAAGCTTTTCCATGAGCCATCAATTTTACAATGTATCACTAATAGCATACTTCTAGGTTAAAGCCTATGTTTGATCATAAGTATTTGAACTTTGTTTGTCCTTTAATGTTAAACTTTCATTCACTAGTGTTCTGAAAATCTGACCGGATCAGTCGGTCGGACCGGTTCCGATTGAGCTAAAACCTGGATTTGAATTAAACCAGTCAAAACCCAGCGGACCAATTCAATTTTAAAATTCGGTTCACCATAACTAATTAATAATTATACTTAATTAGATTTGTAAAATCAATATTTTAATAATATTTCATTAAGTTGAAATAAAAGTAACCGTAAAAAAATATGAAATTTATGTTTTGACTTTTATTTTACAATTTTGTGAAAAGCCAAATATTTCAAACATCATATCATTGCTTTTTATACGAGAACATTGTAGGGTATATATATTGTAGGGTATATATATTTTATACGAGAATTAAGAAATAGTGTCATGTAATTGGAAATTTTCTTAAAGAATCATTATAAAACCAAGTCATATTTCTATGTAGGGGCACATTTTATTGTATTTTTTTTTTTGGTTTATAAATTCCAATTTAGATTATAATTTCGTGTTTTCATAAAATTTAAACGTATGAAACGACCGCATTTATTTCAAAACAAGTATACACTTTTATTTAGGTTTATGAATCCCAAATTAGGGTATAATGTAAGTAAAAAAACACTAACGTATGAAACGGTTGCATTCATGCAAAAACCGTATACAAATTTGCTTGGGTTTATTCAAATTAGGGTATAGTTGCATGTTATTAGAAAAATGTTACATATGAAAGGACCATGACACAACATGTACACAAATTTGTTTGTGTTTATAAATCTCAAATTATGGTATATAAAAAAATTGGGTATATAATTATATAAATATTTTTGACATAACATATTGAACAATTACTTTAGGTATTTATAAAAATGTTAAATTTTATTACTTATTACTTTTTAAGTGTATATATAAAACATGATACAACATTTGAGTTTGTTAGGGTTATCAAAGCCAATCATCACTCGGCTGCTATTGTAGAATGTTTTTCATTACCTTTGAAGATAAGGATCATTCGGATGTTCAGCCAAAACAGCTCCAAGCTAAGGTTTGTTACTTCTATCATTACCTGACCGAGTACCTCTCCCGCAAACTGAAACCCAACAAAAAAGCTATTCTCTTCTTCCCAACTGTAAATTTGTAATCGAATGCTTTTGGATCAATCATCGGTCTGTACTCTTTAACAACTACATAATTTTTTTTTGTCTCTTTCTCTAGGGAAAATGGGTCTGTCTTTGTTTTCTTTCCTTTTGATCAGTTTGAAACTGGTTATAATAGTCTGCCTACTTATTTGGATTGTTTTTGGCAGTTGACTCCACTAAAACTGAGGATAAGAGGATGAAACGAAACCAAGGTGTCATTTTTTACTTTGATGGGTCTTGTCTTTGTGTTATTTTTAGATGGTTCTGCTTGTTTTATCTATGAGTGTTTTCATTTGATGAATGTTTCATCTTTTTTATTGATATCCTCATATTGACATATGAGCTATTGACGCAGTCATGAAAACACAATTCATATTCAAGATTGGTCAACAAAATATTCAATACAAATCAATTCCATATTTCCAAGAAGTTTGTAGAAGCCAATCAAATCATGAATATATTAATAAGGTGTCTAGATACAAAGCATAAATCAAACTAAAAGTTTATTGCAATAAAATCCTCCAAATTTGTTTAATTTTCGTAATTAATTTGATTTATATTGCATTTATGTTGATTTATTTGATTACTTGTAAATGGAGCCTATATAAACTCACATCTTCTTCCATTGTAAAGGCACACACCCTTTGAATGAATTAAGATATGAGAATTATCTCTTTTAAGATTTATGCTTACTAGGTGAATACCCGCATTACGTGCGGGATTTAATTCCGTTATAGTTTTCTCTTAGAATATTTAGTGATGTTTTGTTTTAATATTTAAGGCGTCTCCTATTTGTAGATAATATAAGAACAAATTGATAATCATATTTCATAACAATGCTATATATCTTTCACAATGTTTAAATCTTTGATAGTTCCACTATATTACAAAGAAAAGTAGTTGTGAGAATATCATTTCAAACCATACAAACTTCAGTAACTTGTGAATGTGAGTGACGAATGGAGTATTATTAGAAAAGTTGAGAAGAAAAATATAGTCAGTGATTTGAGATGCGGATAATCAAATTTCATCTGGCTATCTTACCAAGCAAACTCAGAAAATCAATTAGGTTTAAAAGACTATGATAGCCAATACTTCATCCTCTCAATAAGAAAGAACAATCCTGTAAAATTGTGGATCTAGACATGTCATGGGGGCACATTGTTTGTTTAAATTATTCAAATATATGACGATATCAATATTTATAGCTAGATAGCTCATTGGATCTTTTTTACACGAATATTATTTATCCAGATAGAAAACAAGCAATATAAAAATATATTTTTTAGAAAATGTTTTTTGATTTTTTAGCTTTAATTTTTTTTCCAAAATAAAAATGTATCGAGAGAAACTTGTTTTCCTAGAACCGAGCATCAAGGGATATATCTAAATGATATGTAGTACCAAATAAACATAATTCTAAGTACTGAGACATGAAGAAGTTCTCAATAATGTTTGATGCAGCTCATGCGGGCCTGAAACACTCTAAACCATGGGGTGAGAAGTTCATAATATTTAACCCACACAAGTAACTATATTAATGTCACAAAACATAAAATTTGAAAATCCCTATAATATTACAAAAATATAACTTACAAAACATACCATATTTTTTAAGTGAAAGAAAGTGAACCAAATTTGAAACTATCAAGCCATGTTGTAGGCTCGGGAAACCACATTACAAGTATGAATAAATTGTGAATTTTTCTTTTAATAATTGAACATCGTAATTGGTTCTCATATGATATTATTATGAGTGAGTGTGTTTTTAATTATGCCAAAAAAATTAATTTTATTTAAATAAAGCTTTTATTTTGTGATGTTTACATGGACTATTTTGGGTGGAGTTTTGGTTCTCATCATGTCATATTGTTGTTAATAAGTATATATTTAAAACCAAATTACTATAGTTTTTTAAAAGAAATTGTCAATTTACTATAAAGTCATAAGGAGGTGTGTTTAAAATGATGTTATGAATTATGGATTGTAGGAAATATATATATATTGGTTAATTTATTTAATTATTGTTAATTAATTAAACTATCATTAATGTCAAATGAGGACATGTGTCATCCTCACAATGAGCCACTGTTCCTTGCCATTGAGAGTGTCATTCTCTTTTATATAGTAGATTTTATGAATTTCTAAAGAGTTGTGTGTGAATCCTTCCCTGTTGAATTCATTTGAGAGTTTGGTGAGAAGCTATCTCTTGTTGTTCTTATCACAAGGCCTTCCACAACTTTTAGTGGCGAACCGCGATCCATCCTCTTGTTCATTTTCCATCTCATCGATTCGCCCAAATAGAGAGTTCCATACGACCATCTACTTAGACTCCATCCTCGTTCCAATCATCCTCACCCACTGATCAAGGATGGAGAGTGTTGAACAACCAGCTAGTTTGCTCCTACTACCCGCATCTAATTCCATATTTTACTCATCGTTTTGAAGAAGTGTGTTGAGCAACCAATCTTCAATCTCCATCCTCCATACTTGTGAGATCTTGTCCTTGATCTTACATCAGCTACCCAATGTCTAACACCGGGTGGTGAGACGCAAACACCCTTCTACTACTTTTACTAGTTGGTGTCTTCAGAGTCCAAGTTCCGACATGCTTCGACATGCTTGTTGTTCAGAATTTTACTACAATTTGTTTAGATTCTGTGTTTTCACAAATATATAAGGGGAAAAAAAAATATAAGTAGTAAGATTATTGATTGTGGGACTTCACTTTATAAAAATCTATTTACAAAGCTGATGTGGGAACTCGATCGAGTTATATATGTTTGCTCGTTCTCATTTACAATGAGGTTAAGCTCTTATGTATGACAAAAAAAATGATTCTCATTGATTCCAATTTCTTTGTGAACAAACAAGGGGACATTCATTCACTGTATTGACATTTCAGCCTTTTCAATAGAATAAGATGCTTTTAAACCGGTTTTAGGGTGTTATTGGTTTGTGTATTTGAATGAATTTGGAAATCCAAACTAAATCTAGTGTTATTGGATTAGTGATTTCAACATCCAAATCCAAATAAAGTGTTATTCATTTTGTGATTTGTAAATACTAAATGAGATAAATCATAATTCGGTGTTATTCGTTCTGTGATTTTAAAATCCAAATTCAAATTAAGTGTAATTCAATACTAAAAAATTCTCTACAGATTTGGTTTTATAATGGATTTAAGTGGATTTGGATGGATTTCAAAGTTAAAAATACAAAGACTCAAATCCGTAGGAAAACCTTGGTATCATAATGAATTTACAAATACTACTTGAAATTATAATATTTTTTAGGATTTCTAAATCCTAAACAGATTTTGAAATCAGTTGAAATACATAGTCCAATAACACCCAAAAGTTTAGAATTGTTGAACAAAGGTTAAGTACTTGATATTGTAAACATTTTCCATAGGTAAAGTACGTGGGAATTGTGTCTCATGGAATGTTGTAACTGATCGGAGTGGAAACCGTTAGTAAGAGAATTTTATCATCCATTTTAGTGTGGACAAGAAAATGTCAAGTTTAAGAGGGAAGTTGATGTGTTGCATTTAGTGTACATTTTAGCCTAGGTTTTTATTCTTTTTTATCATCCATTTGTTGTATAAGTTATCTTGCATTGCATCATTTATACTTATATATTTCAAACTTCATTTCGGATTGCATTTTTTAGAAAATAGCATTTTGCAAGCATATTAATGTTCATTAGGTACCAAATTGTGCAAAAATCAATGGAGCTCCTCAAGAAGCTTATGAGTATTATGTGAAGGCTATAAACGAGTTTGGATTCATTGTATATATATGATGACGCACTGCAAGAAAAAAGGGATATTGCCACTGCAAAATGCGACCGCGACTGCCGTCGCAAAGTTAAGAGACTAAAAAGCGACTACTATGCAACGCTTATGTAACCGCATAAATAAACACAGCCGCATTTCAGTTGGGTTTCTGGGATTTATTTTGGTAGTCGGATATCAGTGGGAAGTGTGCAACTGAAAAGCGACGCTTTTGCAACGACGAGTCGTGGTCGCAAAAACGTGGGAAAAAATTACATAATTGCGACTGTTTGTGCAGTCGCTTTTGGCAGTCGCAAAAAATTCCAACTACATTACCACTGATCGGGCGGTCACATATCAGTTGGGAAACAGTGACACTTTATGGTAGGTGAAAGATTCAAAAACGTTTTTGATGTGGGGGTAGGTGTACCAACTCATTTGTGTCTGCTGTTGTAGTCGCAAATGAGTTGGTTTTTGGTTGGAAAACAGTTGGAAAATTTGGCCATATATACCCATCGAGCATTGCAGAAGAGAATCAATTATTTCACACAAATCACTTGGGAAAAAAATCGGATTTGGAGTGGGAAAAAAATTTAATAAAAGAGAAAAAAAATGGTGGATTACAATTATGATTATTCAGCTAGAGCGTGGATGTACAACATAATTTATCCATATACAAACACAATCTCGGAAGATTACAGACTCGGGGTTGAAGGATTCAGGAGTTTGCTCGTAACCAATCATTTGCACGGGAAAATAAGGGTAAATTTTACTGTCGTTGTGTTAGTTGTAACAACGATAGAGTTTGGCTAGGTCGTAAAATCTCCAATCATCTGTTCAGTAAAGGATTTATGTCCGGTTATTATGTTTGGTATAAGCATGGAGAAAACATAAATATTGGAATAGGATGAAGTGGTAGTTTTATAAACTAGGGTAGTGGAAGTGGTGAAGTGGGTAGAGAAGGAGAAAGATTTGTAGACATGGTGAACGATGCGTTTTGTGAAACCATGAATCTTGGTTATATATACCAGGATGAAGTAGCTCCTCAATGCGCTTCAAGACCCAATGCCGAGGCAATAAATTTTTATGCTATGTTAGAAGCAGCACATGATCCTCTATATGATGGTTGTCGTGAAGGTCACACTAAGTTGTCTGTAGCTTCCCGGATGATGAACATAAATGCGGGGTATGAAATGTCTGAAAACTGCATGGATCAGTGGACGAAGCTGATTAAGGAGATATTGCCTGAAGGGAATACATCGACAAGTTCGTATTACGAGTTAGAGAAATTGATGCGACATATAGGTCTCCCACTTATTTCAATTGATGTGTGCATTGCAAATTGTATGATCATTTGGAAAGAAGATGATAAATAAGATTCATGTAGATTTTGCGGCCATGCAATTTACAAGCCTAGCGAGGGACGAACCGACATACCTTACAGTTGTATGTGGTATCTACCTATTGGTGCTAGATTGAAGAGATTGTATCAGAGTCACAAGACTGCATCAGCCATGAGATGGCATGCTGAGCACGAATCTCAGGAGGGTGAGATATGTCATCCATCTGATGCAGCTGAGTGGAAGAATTTTAATCAAATCCATCCAGAATTTGCAATGGAAAAACGAAACGTCTATCTTGGTCTCTGTACAGATGGTTTCAACCCATTTGGTATGTCGAAGAATCATTCACTTTGGCCTGTGATTATGACTCCATACAACTTACCCCCATGTATGTGTATGAAGAAACAGTACTTGTTTCTGACGATAATGAATTCAAGGCCGAATCATCTGCGGGCTAGTCTCGATATTTTTCTCCGACCACTCATTGACGAATTAAAGGAACTGTGGGATACTGGTGTAGAGGCTTATGATGTGTCGACAAACGAGACATTTACTATGAAGGACGTCCTTTTGTGGACGATATGCGACTTTCCAGCATATGGTATGTTGTCTGATTGGACTACACACGGAAAATTGTCATGCCCCATTTGACTGCCACAGGCGCTTTCTCCCTATTGGTCACCGATTGCGGAGAAATAAGAAGAATTTTTTACGGGGAAAAACTGTTGTGGACCAGTACCCACCTGAATCTTTGACGGGGTTTTAAATGTTATACGAACGCATAAGACATGTAAATCCACGAAGAACATCAGATGTTGTGGGGAACGGTCATGAAGAGAAGGAAGAGGGATATGGGAAGGTCCATAACTCGCATAAGGAGAACATATTATGGGAACTACCATATTGGGTAGACCTAAATATAAGGCACAATCTCGATCTTATGCACATAGAGAAAAATGTTTTCGATAACATCATGAATACTTTGATGAACGTCCTAAGGAAGACAAAAGATACCGCTAACTCAAGATTGGATGTTGAGAGATTTTGTAATCGGAAAGAACTGCATCTTGATGCTCAAGGGCGAGCTCCATTTCTGATATTTAGGTTGACTCCACAAGCAAATTGATACACAAAGTTTTACCCTTGTATTTCTAACTGCAAGTGTATAGACTCGCAGTCGCAGTACGTAGGGATCGAATCCACAGGGACCGAAAATAAAATGCAAACTAGCT
>OVAP01003946.1:0-15550 GCA_900406295.1 Aurinia saxatilis | reverse complement strand
GATTCAAATCGAGCTAAGATGCAAATATGAGTTTTAGTGGTTTTGATCGATCGAATGAGATGTCGATCGATCGGTCGGAAGGGTTTTTAATGAAATATAAGAAACTACTGATGAATAATGAAAACAGTTTGATGCAATTACTCTAAGTGTTGGGAATAAGGTATTTCTATAGAAACACAGGTCGGATTATTCAGATTTATAAGCAGCCTTCGTATTGAAATCTTCCCGACTCAATCCCATTCAAGCATAAAGCACATGACCGCAACAAAGGGGCAGTCATGATTTCTACTAAAGGATTGATATGTCAACCAGACACATGACTCTCTGGTCAAGATCCCACATGTAAACTTATCATTTACTCGTCCGATCTTCTACCTAATAATGTTTTAGCGAAGAGAATCTATAATGAAAAGCTAGGTGATCAAGCTAACAATTCTTAGTTAATTCTAGTAAATAAAAAGTTCTTTCAAATGACCAGCAAACAATCTATCTACCAAACCATGCAACTATAAAAAAGACCTTGATCCCAACGATCAAATTATTCTAACATAGATGAAAGAACCATGAAGAGTAAAATAACAATGCAATAAATGTAGAAATAGGGTTTCAAATACAAGAGATCAACTCCCCTAGAAACTATAGAAATGAAATTAATAAAAGCTTTAAAGAGTTTTTGAAGGCAAAGTGCTCGCTCCCAGAACTTAGGTAGAGTTTAGAGGCACCACCTTTTTCAGAGACGAGAGGTCTTTTTATATAGAGGGTTGAGGACGTCTGAGGGCTTCAAGGAAGTGATAGAATCAAATTAGCTGGAGAGAATCAGAATATCTGAGTTTATCTCTTCTGATCTATCGGTCGCCAGATCCACCGATCGATTCGCTCAGTAGATGTCCATTTCGTTATCTCTGAATCTTCTCTTATCATCAGATATTGCCTGAATATATGGAGTGATCTCATGAAGTTTCTAGAAGTCTTCAGTAGTTATCTCGCTTCTGTCGATCGGTCGCTCTTATGATCGATCGATTGGGCCTAAAGGGTAATGGGCTTCAGAAGGCTTCTCTTAAACGGGCTGTAACTCCAAGACTGATTGGTCGGGTGACTTGACTCCAGTCCCATGTGACAGGTAACTCATGTGGCTTCCTTGTCTCCAAAGTTCATTTCAGTCCAATCTGCGTATCATCTTAACCTGAGGTCCTGTTCTCGCGCCGGATTTCAAATTTGGGCCCAAAATGTCCACCTTTGTACCTAAAATGCTTATTTCTTCGGAAAATACATTGAAAACATATAATGGTGAAATAACATTTATTCTGAAATCATTCGGTTTTATTATTAAAAGTACTTGAAATCTATAGTAAAAAGTGGTAAAGTATTAGTCCTGTCAAATCCCCCAGACTTAGCTTTGTTCGTCTTCGAACAAACAATAAGCTAAAGAAAGGAAAATAGGTTTGAAAAGCTGGAAATGCCTCTTACTTGTTACTACAGCCGAAGGACTGTGTTTTAATGACTGGAAATTCCAACTGGTCCAGCAGGAATCTCAACCTGCAAATACCCTAAACATACTGAAATTCTGACTCTCTTTATTCATTTATTTTTGTGTGAGCTTTCTTACTAGAAAATATCAGCTAGGTAAAATAGGCTAGATGTGTAATGAGAGGGGGATAATATTTAGAGGTGAGGCTAGTGTGTTTAGGGTTTACCGTACTCAAGAGAAATGTGATATGTTTGCAAAAATGCAAGAGAGATCAGATCGTTTGTTGGCACAGTTTCCCAATCACTCTCTCCTAACTCGGTTTGTTCATCCCCCAGACTTAGATTCTTTTGAGGAATCTAAAGTCTTATTGAACCTCCTCGTACTCCTTTAAATGTTTTCCACCTTTCTTCATTTTGATCCCTGATTTCCCTAGCCTTTTTGCTACAAGTATGGATCATAAAGCTTCTACATTTATTTATTTATTTATTTTTTATTTATTTATTTATTTTATGAAGCTTTCACCATAAGGATCAAGACACGAATTTTACATTGATTTTGATGAAATGTTACCAAGGAAATCAGCCTTGACACCTTTTCTTTGAATCTCCATGCATGTAGTAAGAGCGTAGCATGCTTTTTCGCCAATCTTCACGAATGATTCGAAAACTGCATTGTTCTCATCTCTCCGGCCGTTTTACACATATTTCATTATAAAACAAGAAAGAAAAAGAGACTGCAAGGGGTTTGAAAAGAGGTTAGGCTTATGGGTGTGGTAGCAACTTAGGATAAGTTGACCATTCAGGATCAGCAAGAGAGTGGTAAAGTTTATAAGAAGTCCTGAATGGATTTTTTTTCCCTAGTCTAATACCTCCAGCAAGAAAGATTTAAATTCCGGTTTATGTCCAAATAGAATAGAGTCAGAAATAAAAATTATTAAAGTACGTGCAAACCAATATGTGCTGGGGAAGCTTGAGTATAAGGTTTATGAATTGATCATCTTTGATAAGTCCTGTAAGATTAGCTATTCATCCACAAAGAGTGGGTGGAAAAACAAGTAAGGTTTGAAAAATAGGACTGCAAAAAAAAATTTTAGAGAAATACGTTTAAATTGTTTTTAAGATTTTGAAAAGTTTGTCAAAGAGAGCCAAAATGAACAAAAGTCGTTAGATAATGAGGACCATCCCTCCCAGACTTAAATTGCATCGTCCTCAATGTAAAATCTATGGAGAATAGAAATGAAATGGATATAGGTATGGTAAGGACTGTTACCTCATTAGTGTCGAGATATCCAGTTGTTGTCTCTAATGTTGTGATTCATTGACGAACGAGCTGGCCTTCCTTATTCAACAGACCCATCGATTGATCGTCTCTGGCGGAAAAACTTTCGAATCTTTTTTTCGAGTAGTGGCTTTCAATTGTGCGGTTTATCGGCAACGTGCCTCTGAACCGTTTTATCTAACTTCTGTAAAATTAAAATCACGAAAGAAAGAAACATACTACATAAATAAAATTCATGTTTTTAAACATCACCGAAAAATAGAAATAACGCACAAGTCTGAAATAAAATGAAAAAGAAGGAAAAATAGAGAAAATAAAAGAAAAGAAAAGAAAAGAGAAGAAAAGAAAATGATACTCATTAACTCTAAGATCGGGGGCTGCGGCTCCAGCTCATGTGCACACTTTATGGGGGTTAGTTTTCGCCCAAAATATTTTCTGCAAGCGCACAGGTCTCGCAATAGTACTTACGGATCATATCCATAGAGAAAAAAATTGCTACGCTGCAAGCATATTGGATTCAAAACGAGTTAAGATGAAAATATGAGTTTTAGTGGTTTTGATCGATCGAATGAGATGTCAATCGATCGTCGGAAAGGTTTTTAGTGAAATCTAAGAAACTACTGATGCAAAATGAAGACGGTTTGATGCAATTACTCTAAGTGTTGGGAATAAGGTATTTTTATAGAAACACAGGTCGGATTATTCAGATTTATAAGAAGCCTTCGTATTAAAATCTTCCCGACTCCATCCCATTCAAGCATAAAGCACATGACCTCAACAAAGGGGCATTCATTATTTCTACTAAAGGATTGATATGTCAACCATNAGTCATGATTTCTACTAAAGGATTGATATGTCAACCATACACATGACTCTCTGGTCGAGATCCCACATGTATAGCTTATCATTTACTCGTCAGATCTTCTACCTAATAGTTTTTTAGCGAAGAGAATCTACAATGAAAAGCAAGGTGATCAAGCTAACAATTCTCAGTTAATTCTAGTAAATATAAAGTTCTTTCAAATGACCAGCAAACAATCTATCTACCAAACCATGCAACTATAAAAAAAACATTGATCCCAACGATCAAATTACTCTAACATAGATGAAAGAACCATGAAGAGCAAAATAACCATGCAATAAATATAGAAACAAGGGTTCAAATACAAGAGATTATCTCCCCTAGCAACTATAGAAATGAAAAATAAAAGCTCTAAAGAGTTTTTGAAGGCAAAGTGCTCTCTCCTAGAGCTTAGGTAGAGTGGAGAGGCACCACCCTTTTCAGAGACGAGAGGTCTCTTTATATAGAGGGTGGAGGACGTCTGAGGGCTTCAAGAAAGTGATAGAATTGAGTTTGCTGGAGAGAATCAGAATATCTGAGTTTATCTCTTCTGATCGATCGGTCGCCGTAGGATCCACCGATCGATTCGCTTAGTAGATGTCCATTTCGTTATCTCTGAATCTTCTCACGTGCTTTACGTTATCATCAGATATTGCCTGAATATATGGAGTGATCTCACGACGTTTCTAGAAGTCTTCAATAGTTATCTCGCTTCTGTCGACCGGTCGCTCTCATGATCGATCGATTGGGCCTAAAGGGTGATGGGCTTCAGAAGGCTTCTCTTAAACGGGCTGTAACTCCAAGACTGATTGGTCGAGTGACTTGACTTCAGTCCCATGTGACAGCTAACTCACGTGTCTTCCTTGTCTCCAAAGTTCATTTCAGTCCAATCTACGTATCATCTTCACCTAAGGTCCTGTTCTCGCGTCGGATTTCAGATTTGGGCCAGAAATGTCCACCTTTGTACCTAAAATGCTTATTTCTTCGGAAAATACTTTTAAAAGATAAAATGGTGAAAATCATAACATTTATTCTGAAATCATTTGGTTTTATTATTAAAAGTACTTGAAATCCATGGTAAAAAGTGGTAAAATATCAGTCCTTTCACCCACGGATGAAGATGGTGAGTTTTTCCCGCGGGCCATGGTGGAGACTTGGCCCGCGGATGATGAAGGGAGACTTGTCCCGCGGGCCACGCTAGAGACTTGGCCCGTGGGTAATGGTCATGAACTTGTCCCGCAGGCCACGGTAAAGACTTGGCCCGCGGGTGGTGATCTTGAACTTGTCCCGTGGGCCATGAAGAGACTTGGCCCACGGGTTGTGGTCTTTAACTTGTCCCACGGGCCATGGGGAGTCTTGGCCCACGGGTTATGGTCTTGAACTTGTCCCGTGGGCCACAACATGGGACTTGGCTCCCGGGACAGTCGATGCATTCAATTAATCCTTTGCGGGTCTATTTCATGTCCGGACGTTCAATTGATCATCGAGAAATCGATTTGGCTTGTCCAAGGTCATTCGGGACCCACAATGGGACCTGGCTAGCACATTGCTTAGTGAGGTCTGTCGGGACCCACTGTGAGACTTGGCTAGCACATTGTCTGGTGAGGTGTGTCGGGACCCACTGTGAGACTTGGCTAGCACATTGCTTGGTGAGGTTTTGACCGGGATCTACCAACCAAATATTCATAGAATAGGCTAGATGGTTCGTCGGGAGAGTTTGTAGAAGGTTTGGCCCACGGAACAAGCCAAGAGACTTGTCTCTGAGCCAAACGCCTTGCGTGGCCCGCATGTTAGCTCATGTGGCATGCGGGAAAGTTGCACGAGCTTTGTCCGCGGGCCAATTTTGATCATGTCGAGTGATTCATGTCTTGTTGTATGCTTTGTTGATCATGGGATCCGCAGTGATCCATGCTTGTTCATATCGTTACCTATCGGCACTTTATGACTGTAATGCTCGCGGTATGGACACATGATCAACTCGTGGGCCGTAGTAGTGTTCTGTGGAAAACACTTAACCGTATTATGCTATCAATATTCGGGAGTGGAATCCGACCCCCACACCACTGCCTTTTCAGTGGTCAGTCACCACGATAATGTTGAGGTTGGTTGTTTTACTTTTTTATTTTAAGTCAAGTTCTGTTTTATATTTTGTAAATGATTGAATTTGTGCGTGTTATGTTGATTGATGGTCACAAGTGAGGATTGCTAGGATTTCTAACACCAATGGTCCATGAATGTGTATTGATTGATGATGGGCGTGTGGTCAGTAACTTTGTTGCACATGTTGGTTAATATAATCTAGTGGGACAAACAATACATTATTAAAGAAGTTTTTTAGTGGATGATTGAATAGGCACTAAGGAAAGTAGCATTGACTATGTATGGTGATGGGAAGCATACTAGGAATTTTCAATATGTTTCTGACTTGGTAAGGCCTCTACTTTTTGTTATTTGATTGTTTCGTTCATCCGAGTCAACATGAGTCCTTCCCCTGTTTGATTGTATCTCGACACTTTCATCTTGTTTGTTTGATTTTCATTGAAGAAGCTGAGTTTTACTAATAATATGGTGATACAGTGTGGTTCCTACATGTATGGTGGCTGAAAAGGATTTATTCAGAAATTTTGGCTGATCAGCTGAAGGACTACTGTTAAAAGGGTTGAAGTAACAATAACCATCATTTTTCAGTTACTACAGAATCCTTGTGGAGTGACATCAAATGTCCTTAACCTTTAAGTCAAAGGACACATATACAGATCGAGAACGTGAAAATATTGAAAGGTTTAGGGAAATTGACCGTTGTGGGGGTCGGATTCCACCCCCACAGATTGATAGCATAAAACAGTTAAGTGTTCTCCGCAAAACACAAGAATCAACTACGACTTGATATCGACCTAAGTATTAAGGCGTCGCAAGGATAGATTGTTCTTGATCATCAAAAGACTTAGCCTTTTGATAGCTTATTCATCCATACATGAAATCGGACAAACAAGGCTTCAATTTCGTATGAAACTGTTTTCGGAGGCCGAAACCGCTTTCGGAGTACAAAACTATTTTCGGAGGCCGCAAATGACTTCATGGGTCGCTTATTGCAAACTAAAACCTTGCGAGAACTCGATTTCCTCCGAGACTTGTTCTTTTGATCATACAAACATGTAACAAATCCATCGAGAAGTCAATTCTCGACGATGCTACGTATTGTAAGATCAAGTCGCAACCCGTGGAACGTTCACGGGTCGCGATTTGTCTCGTCGAGTTCATTACGCGACCTATGGACGTGCACGGGTCGCACTTTGTGTCATCGTTCCGCGACCCGTGGAACACACACGGGTCGCCTATCACTATCTCAGCACCATCCATGATCATGAGAAGTCAAAACGACTTAGGATGTGTATCATCTCTTTTCCTTGGATCCTAGCAAAGCAAATAACTAAGTTCCATTGAATACTAAGTATCCACGATGAACATCTCATCACATGATCGACAATGATCAACATGGTTGCACTCTTTTTCCCTTGGTAAGGTTTTCTCCCAAGTGGTTTCCTTGCTAAGGTTTTTAACGAGGTAACTATCCGAACACTTACGACTTGTGAGTCTAACAACGCTCTTGACAAGCTAAACAGCCCAACACTTCCTTAACGGGCCGACCATCACATTTCGGACCAAGCAAAGCCCTTCGAAAACCGACATACTAGAAGATTCGGGTACAATCTTACGGAAAAGGATGTCTTCTAGGAGTTTCTCGGAAGAATGGAAGAATATCGGAGAAAAGGAAACTATCCGAGATTTTGTCGACAGAGAAAGGAAAGGTGGCCCGAAACGAGAAGAAAAAGCCCATGTTCGTATGAAGGTTTAGCTGAAAGTATAAATAGTCTGCTAGTCCTAGCTCATAATGTATCTTTCAACTTTCCAGAGCTCTGCACCCTAAACTTTGTGGCTGCAAGAGACCTTAGCATACTATCAATAAAAACCTAGTTTTCTACCCTTTTTTTTTCCTTCGTTTTTAGTTTGTTTGCTTTCTTTACTTTCATGTTCACAAGTGGTTCATACATTAAGATTGTCGACGATCCCTTAAAATTTTCGTTAGACAAGTTTTGTAGTTGTGTGAATTTCGGTACACACAACCGTGAGAAGGAGATATGCTTCAAAAGGCGGCGGCGAGTAAAAATGTATGTGTATGTGTGTGAATGTAAATGTATATGCATGTACTTGGGTGTGTATGAATGTAAATGTGAGTCTTTATACAAGAGTTCTTTATGGATTTGAATAAAAATAGATTTTATGTGATTCATCTTATGAGGTTCAGTGCTGCTTTTCAACTGTACACAATTAAACAAACCGAGCAATGTTTTACTCCAATATTTACGTAGGCTTTTGACTTGAGATTACTTGACAAAAAAAAAAAAAAATTACTTGAACACAAGCAGAAAGGGAACATCTCACAAGAAAATTTGAAGATATATTGATATACAAGAGACAAGATTATATTCTCAAGTTTGAAACAATTATTGTTATTTTTTTGTACTTGGTGATATTATAGAAATTCTTTTGTACCTAGAAAAGGGTCCCTATTATAAATGTGTTTTGACTTCTCAATGTCACATATTGAGATAGAGATAGCTCAACTAAATACCTGAAAACATAAGAAAACACATTAGTTTTCATGAGCATCCTTTCACCAATCCTTTGTCATTTCAAATTGAGATAAAGATAGCTTTTTGTCTAGTTTGGAGCTAGTATACACAAGTATTTTAGTATGTTAACAAGGTTGTAAAATATACATATTTATATAAATCTAAATCCGTTTTAAAGGTACATATTGCATATGTAGTCTACGGCGCACATACTACATATGCAGTCTACAAATATAAGCTAATTAATTCAAAACACCAGTAAATTGATTAATTTTAAAACAGCAAATTAACATTTAAAATTCACACCCTAGCATGTTTAATAGCTAAAGAATGTTACAAAAATATAAAACTACAAAAAAAACTTATCATCGATATATTAAAATTCATTTTAAAGATACAGACTGCACCTGTAGTCTACAGGTGGCAGACTACATATGCAGTCTACAGGTGGCAGACTACATATGCAGTCTAATACCTATTTAATTAACTCAGAATCCAAATAATTCAATTAAAGCCAGAATATATTGAATTAACATATGAACTCATACACAAGGAGGTTTAATATATTAAAATATCAAAAAATAATTATACACATGATATAAATTCCTTTTTTTAGTTCTCTGACTTCATGTGTAGTCTGCGACGGTAGACTACATATGAAGCCTACGTTTATTAGCTAATTTACTCAAAACACAAGAAAATTGATTGAAATTCGAATACAAAGAATTAACATGTAAAATTCCTACACAACCAAGTTCAATATCTAAAGAAGGTTAATAAATTATATAATTAAAAAAATATAGAAGATGATATAAATGCATTTTTAATTTTCAGACTTCATATGCAGTCTACATACGGTACGGTAGACTACATCTGCAGTTTGCGGTTGTAGACTACGTATGTAGTTTGTAAGTATAGGTTACTTTTGCATTTATAGGAAATTCTCCAGACTACAACTGAAGTCTACCAGGTTCTTGTAGACTTCAGAAGAAGTCTGCTAAAAAAAGGGGGTTACTTTTGCAATTGGAGAAAAATGTGCAGACTACAAATGAAGTATAAACAGTTCCTGTACACTTCATTCGCCATCTACATAAAATTGTGAAGTCTACAAGAACCTGGTAGACTTCAAAGGGGTTAGATTTGCAATTGACCAAGTTTGATTTTTTCTTGTAGACTTCACGCGCAGTATGTAGCGTCGAAGACTGCATATGAAGTCTCAGAGAGGTTAGTTTTTCATTTGCATAGCATTGGAATTATTTAGGTTGCAGATTGTAAATGAAGTCTACAATTTTTTAATATTATTTTACTTCTCGGTCAAACTTTTTAAAAAATTTCAACTCCAAAATTAACCCAAAATAAATAGGTCAATTGCAAAACTGACATTTGAATGGGTCAAACTACGGAGGGAGCAGATTTTAGTTGTAGTCCGTACAAGTTGTTGACTAGGTCAATTGCAAAAATGACCTTTTTTTTTAGTAGACTACATTTAAAGTCTGCACAAGTTTTTTTTTTGTTTTAAAAAGAAATGCGACAATCTTCACCTGTAGTCTACTAACAAAATTTGCAATTGCAGTTGTGTACTCCACGTGGACACGCAGACTGCAAACAAAGTCTGATGTCGCAAAAATCAACAAAAATTGAAAGAAAACTCACCAAATCACTTTTTAAGCTCCGTTGGATGAAAATTCCGACGAGACCGAGCTTTGTTGAGTATTCCGCCGAGTATGGTAACCCAGTTCGCCGGAAAGTTTGATCTATTTATGGTTGAAACTTCATAAATTAATTTTAGGGAGGTTTTGGAATGAGATTTTGTTTGAGATTGTGAATGAGTTGTTATTTTATGGTGTAGATGCACATCAACGCTTCAATTTCGGGTGGGTAGAGCCATAAAAGCTTGAATAATGGTGGTTGAAAAATTGAAGAGAATGTCATTCTTGTAATTAAGTGAAGGTGATAAAGGTATAAGGGTATTTTTTCCAAAAAAAGAAAAGAAAAGAAGATAATGGCATTTTAGTGAATATTATGTGGTTAGAGGTATAAATATGAGATAATGTGGCTAAATTGAGGAGTGAGAATGAAAAGGGTTAATTTTTTAATTGAGATGAGATATGGGTATATTTCATTAAGAAACCCAAATTATTATTAATATTCTATTCATAAAAAATCAATATTAAAACATAATAATGAAAAACAAAAAAAGACATGGAGAACAAAATAAATAGAGACTAACGACAAACATCAAAATTTAAATAAAACATATAAAGATACTTCAAGTCGATTCTTAATACCATGATTGGGTACTCTCCAATGCAATCAGATCGAGATCCAAAATCACTCTCCATATCACACATGTCTCCTTGAATCTTGTATATCTATTTTGTCAAGTCTCCTAGTTGCACTAGTATCCTTGGATAAACAAAAACAACGACCACAACCATTTATCCACCTAAGGATCAATGAACCAACAACAATGGAGCAATAAAAGTCCAAAAATTACGAGGGAAAAAACTCCACTCATAAGTTCTATCTCCAGATTAAGTACATCCAGAAAAGAAATATCAGCCCAAAAAAGGAAAACAGCAACCTCATAATACCATAATAGAGGAAGAGATGGCACACAAGAACACACACAAATAAAGAGGAGAGGCCGGTGTCGATGCTGAGAAAGACGAATATTTAACATAGATATTTCTCTAGTATGAAATGATCTTTCTATCTTTTATTTTTGCAAACCATTATATCTGATTTGCAGCTGGCCATCCTTCATGGTTAAATGAAGTTTTTGGTTATGAGTGTGGTCATTGCCTCTTTTAGGCTTGTTTGCCATTTCCTACTCTGTTTTTGTCTTTTTTAGAAATATTTTTCGGCAAAGGAAAAACCTGAATATTTTAAAGGAAAAATTATGTAATAATATTCTAACTAAATTTGGATAAACCTTATACTACCAGAATTTTTTAAATACCCATTTCCCTACTTTAACTAATTATTTTATCCAATTTAATACTTCAACTAATTATTTTGCCCATTTAATAACCTCAATCTAATGCAAAGTTAAAGTCCGTTATCATCAGATTTTCAATATTTGATAATAATATATTTCAATAAAATATAAAAAGTCCAAAAAATTCTAAGTGTAAAACAAAACTTCAAAAATTTAAAATTCAACGAAATAAAAATTAAATTATAAATAAAAATTTTAAAATATGGAAATTTATAATTTGCAAAATCAAACTAATTTGAATAAATCCCAAAATTATTTTTTAATCACAAACAATACAACCGATTTCACTAATATGAATTTTCTATATAAAAATAATTTAATAAAGAAAAATTATGCTAGTGTAATCATTTGTGTTGTTTGTGATTATGAAATAATTTTCATGTTTAATCTATTTATGAGAGATTTTTCTATATCAAAATTCTCTTTTTCAAGAAAACATGAACAAATGGTTTTTCCAAAAATTATATTATATTTGATTTTAGATAATAAAATGATATAAAAATTTATAATTTTACTGCTAAAATTAGAATAAAAATATATTTGCATTTTATTTAATCTTTTTCCTTTTCTTAAATTTTAAAATTATTTTATAATTTCCCCTTTTAGAAATTTTGGGATTTCTTCTAATTAGTTTGATTTTTAAAATTTAAAAATTCCATATTTATTTATAATTCAGTTTTTATTTTTGTTGAATTTTAGATTGGGGGAGGGTTGTTACATTTTTAACGATTTATTGGGGATTTATTTAAATAATTGAGGAAATATATTATTATTAAATATTAAATACTAATATTTTAATATTAAAATTTTTGAAAATAACGGACGTTAATTTTCCGTTAGATCGAGATTGTTAAATGGGCAAAATAGTTGAAGTAATAAAATAGATAAAATAATTAGTTGAAGTAGGGAAGTGAGCATTAAAAAAGTTTGGATAGTAAAAAGTTTATCAAAATTTAGTTGAGTATTAATTACGAGTATTATTATTAAATTTTCTCTATTTAAAACCTTGGTAATTTTTAATGTATTATTCAGAGTTAAAAAAAAAAAAACCATTACATCGGATTTGAATCTGAGCGCGACACAGTAATACTAAAGTTAGAGATTTCAAAGCTAAATCATGTGGTTAGATTATTAGAATAACAATAAATTCGACAAACTGCATTTATGCATGAACACAAAAAAATCAAATATCAACTAACGTTTAACCGAACATTTGAAAATAGTAAGCCCTACATTAATGCCCCTATGCCTTAACCCCGATATATAAAAAGTAGCCTTTTCCGTCAAATATTTATCGGGAAAACATAACAACAATGCCGGAAAATGCGAATCACAGTCGAAAAATCTCCTTCTCACACGATTTTGCTCAATTCGACTCCATACCAATCGAGAAAAGCCCATCACGCTCTCCGTCCGGCCACCATCCCGGTTTCGATTTCGATTTACCCCTTCCCATCGAGGTAATCACCGGCGAGAGCTCGTGGTCCGCCGAAGAAATAATTTCCGACGGCCAACTCCTCCCCGTTGGAATAAAAAAGCCACCCGACCCCAGAGACCTGAAACCCAGAAAACTTCCGGTTCAGCATATACCCGGTTTATCCAAACCGGAATTGAACCAGATCAGAGGTCATGAAATAGAAGAAATCGGGGAAGTTGAACTAATGGCCAATACGAGGCATGGTAGTATTGGTGTGTGGTTTAATAGACCCAACAGTCTAGACTGCGAAGTTGGGTTGCCATTACTCAAAGATAAGTTCACCGCTTCGAACTATGAATGGACAGAAACTATGGAGTCTTTGTGGTCTTCTTCTTTGTCTTCAAACAGTATTTTTCAGATGCAGCCACTGAAGAAGAAGAGCTATGGAGGTTACAGATACAGGGGGAATGGAGGTGGGATTAAGGTGAATTCGTTTCTGGATATGATTCCGTCTGGGAGTCTGTTTGGGTTAGGATCAATAATGGTCGGTAGTGGAAGCAACAAGGCCAAGAACAAGAAGAGAACAATTATCTTTGCTTGGTAACACCAAATTCAATTATCTCTGGAGCTCTCAAGTTTCAAGACACTATGTTAAACTTGCAATTTACATATCGTTTAATAGATTTACTAATTATAAATTATAAATGATGTTGTTTTCTGCATTTGTAAACCTTTCCATTGCTTTATACTGAAATTTGTCGCTCAAATGTATTGCCAAAACAATAACTACAACTAATCGCTATCGTTTATCGGTCAAAACATTCGGTTGTGGTTTTAAACTTTTAAACAATGACCTCGTTCGTGTGCAAGGAACGGGAATGAAAAAAATCTACAACCATTTACTTTTACCTCCGAAGTTAAAAAATTCAAAAAGATACGTATCGTGTAATGTCACACAAACACCAAGTAAACACAGTATAGATAGATATTATTAACAAGTTATATTATTTTTCATAATAAATAAAAATGAAGTATATCAAGCCTGTAAAATGCCCTGAAAGTAAGATGGGAAAAACAAAAATATAATACAAAACTACCAAATCTCCAATATATAAAACGATTTGATCTTTGTTGTGAGTGTCTACATAGGACAAAATAATCAACCAATCAAAATATTTCAAAATGTCATACCAACTATGAAAACCAATAAAAAAAAACCATGTCAATATGTATATTAATCATGGCACAACTTAAACCCACATAAATCTATATGGAAGTGATTCACATCCTCTATGCAGGTCCATAATTGGAAAATGTCGTGGGATACAAGGAAAGAAAAGAAAAAACATCACTCTCTCATTCACACCATCGTCTTCTTCGTATATCTCCATCTTCATCTCTCCGTCTTTCCAACTTTTCAGCTCCCATTTTTCAGTTTCCTTCTCTTAATTGTTCCTAATCAAAGTCTGGCTCTTAATTGATCATTTGTAATCTATAAATGATCACTACCCGTGATTAAATTTCCATCGCTTCTAGGTCCTTCGCATTTGTTTATAGAAAATTCATGGTAGACAGACGAATCAGTTCTCACAAACGTTTCTTCCACATCCCTCAGTACCAAAATCGGGACCCAAACCCTCAGTACCAAAATCGGGACCTAAAGAACTTTAAGATGGATGGCTGACACTTTCTGGTAATCTTTTTATAAATTATGTTTCATTTGTCCTTTATCCCATTCTATAGATGATTTAATTTGCTTAACTTTCTTAGACTTATATGTCGTTGTTTTCATATAAAGATTTGATGTATCAAGACCCTAGCCCCTAGGCATACTCTTACCGGAAAGCTCTTCCCATGCTTTCAAAAAACTACCACGTCACTGCTTTATATTGGCTAGGTACGTAACAATTTCCTAAACATTTGCATTTCTTCAGACCTGGTTAATCATTCAGGTTTTTTTTTGTGACAAGATTTAGCCTCATGTTGGATATAGATTCAGCTATATATTGGACGGTAGCATGCTCTTAAAACCTGGTTTTGAGCAGACTGAACCAGAAAATTTCCAGATTTTGTAGAAAAATCTATTTTGGTGGCTTTGCAAAGTATGTTTCATCGCTAGAGTCATTCATTGATGAAGTCACCACCACTGAGGACTCACTTGGACTGGAAGAAGGTATCATCACTTTATTTTTGAATGGAGAAGCAATATTTCAGATTTGTTCATTATGAACATTTTCTTTTCTCTAGGGCTACTTCTCTACTGGCTACTATTGTGGTAAAATATGCAAAATCTCATACTTTTGTATTCGAGAGATATATTCTCAGGTTGGTTTCATCAATGTTTCTTCTTTTTTGTTTTGCTCCTAGGAAGGTTATGTACAATAATTATCTTAACCAATAGGATCCTCTAAGAGCAACTGACAAACCTTTGACAAGTTGTGATCCTTTAAAACGTTTTTGGTTTCTCTTTGTGTCATTTTATCATGTTTGTTGTTATACTGTCTTCTCGCCAGGTCGTTGAACATGGCCTTAGGCACCTTCCCTTTACAGAAAAGCAATTGGTCACTATCACTCCCACATGTAACCTAATATTTCTTGTGCATCCCACGTAAGGTTAGAAGCTCATGTTAAACATTTGGATTTTTTTGTAACTTTAGGAGCCATGTATTCGGGTGTAGCCTTTGATATATCGTGGATTTTATGGTTTTTAGCCACCATGTAAAGTGTTTTATCGAGTCTTTTTGGTGTTTTTCTAGGATTTATTAGTATNATCAATGGAAATGGAAAGCACATGAAGAAACTCGGAATGAATCAAATTATGGAAATTCTACAAGAGGTGTCGATCGACACCGATCGTGACTCAGGCGCGGCCCAGAAAGAAATGGAAAATTGCAAGTCGGCCCAGAAGTTT